>JASCZW010006977.1:0-126187 GCA_034211315.2 Aedes japonicus | reverse complement strand
GTGAAATGCTTTTTTCATTAGGGCATCCTGCAAATGCACAACAATTGATAATCCAATAAACTCACCCAACTTTGAAAGCCAGAGTTGACTCTCCAAAAGAGTTCGAATCGCGTTGCAATCCCCAAACCACCATCCACCTCATCACACGTCATCATATATTATCCACCAATCCATCCCACTTAATTTGTTAACACCCCGTTTCTAACCAGCCACTCTTAATTTACTAAACCTGAATCGCCCTTGGATTGAGCATCCTTCTTCTTTCGTTTGTACCCTAAACAAAACACTCACCACCAATTACAGGCTAATGGATTGGCATGCCAAGCAAAATACGTCGCCGGTTCGATTCCCTCGTATGCCGCCACCGCCAGTTTGTTTGTGAAATCGCACGCTTACTAGAGAACGAGAGCACACAGAACTCTGCTGCACTGGATCACTGCACTACCACAACGACTGATGCGCTGCACTGCATGCACAATACACACACACACACACTGACCCAAAATAAAGCGCAAAACAACTGCGGCAGCCTCGTCAGTCGTCGTCGATCGAATTTGTGTTAGTACTAGTAGATAGAGCAGAACAGTGCAGAAGAAAGCTTTCCACCTCAACACAAACACTGAAACACTACCTCTTTTTTGTTTGTAAGTCGAAACATCAGAATAGACGCACACACAAGTAGGGCTTAGACAGGAGAGAGCAATAGGACTAGTAAGCGCATTTGCAGGGATCGAAGAGGACATCCGAGCCGCGATGAATCTTTCAATTATGAGTTGAACTTGTTGACCTAGTTTTTTTTGTCTTCTTAGTTTTAGAGTGTACCTAACCACAAAAAAAGTTTCTGTTCGATTTTGGTTTTTTTTTATTATGTGTGTTTCTATGTTTTTCACTACCCAATTACAGTTTGCTTGTTTTAAAGCTATTGCGACAAAAGAGAAATTATTATCTTTACTAATTAAGATTGCTTGGTTATATCAAATTGAGATGAAAAAAAAAAAATGTTTTGTTAAACAAGATGACATTAAATACAATTGGCACAAAGAATGCATGGTTACGCTTTTTATTTTTATTTACTGCTTTATGTGTTATTGTTGTTGTAAATAATGCCTGAGAACTTAGTTTTAAGATTAAATGACTTTGCCATAATATGAAAGAAAAAAAATTGTGTTCTACTTCCTTGATATGGTTTACATTGCAAGCTGACGCGTAAGATCTATTCTTGTTTTGTTGTGAGGTAAAGAAAAACTGATTAATGCAATATCACCATAAAATTTACAGGAAAAATCATGTCTGAACTCTGTGTCTTAAGAAAGATTATTAATTTCCATTTAATTCCAACTACCTTTATTGCTTATTTTGACAGATACGCGTATTTCGTTTGCAATGTGCAGACTTCTTCAGTGTCGAGTACTAATACTCGGCTAGTATTAGTATTATTAGTACACGACACTAAAGAAGTCTACACATTGCAAACGAAATTTGCGTATCTGTCAAAATGAGCAATAAAGGTAGTTGGAATTAAATGGAAATTACTAATCTTTCTTCTCATTTTCTAGTTCCAGACATTCCACTAAAAAGCTTACACTTTTTCAGGATTCCCTACCCAGGAGACCCTAGTTTTATTCGAAAACTTGAATTTGTATCTTTAGCGCGATCGCCACTTAATCCAATGAATCAAACCTAGCAATGAAAGAATTCAGGTTGAAAACAGAAGAACCACTGAGTGGTGATAAATCTGACAGTTCTCATGTTAAAGTATCTGGCGAACATTTTAGAATGCTTCTAGAAAATTCTAATGAATTTCTAATTAAAAGCAGTTCGTTGTATGATGGAAGAAAAATCAGAAAACTGCACAATAGTGGCATTATTTGTATATTATATTACAAGCCCTGGGACATGATAGTTGAAGTCAGGGATGCCATATTACAGAACATGTCTGTAAATTTGCAGACTTTTCATTTTTGTTGCAGATTTTTTAACGATGCAGACATTTGGCAGACATTTTATTTATTTGCAGACTTTTACAGACATTTGAATTTTTTTAATTTCACATAAAGGTGTTCTCTTGATGTTCAGATTTAAAACGTACGAGGATCTGAACAGTATAGTAGATACGGTAAGAAGCTTTGTTGATATATTTTAAAATATCGTAGGTATTATTTAAAGTAGAAATCCTTGAAGAAACGAAAGCGAGACTACTTGGAGGCACAATGGGCCCGGGGATAAGTATCATATAGGCCATTTCCGAGGGTAAGATTTCAAGACAAAACTTCCCCAAGAATCAGGAGAGGACTTACCAGAGCTTCAGGAAGAAGTGTAGGGGAGAGGACTTCTCTGAAGTTTGGAACTTTCCAGAGATTTTGGAGTTCTTCCCAGAAATTCAAGATTGAACTTCCCAGAAGTTCTGAAAAAAACTTCCCCAAATTTCAGACGGGAGCTAACCAGGAAGGTTTCTCAAAAAAATCCTCAGAAGGATGCGTCATAGAAGTTGAGGAAAGAACTTATCGCAAGTTCAGGAAATAACTTCCCAGAAGTTCCAGAAGAAACTTCTCGAAAGGTTATTTGGAACTTCCTAAAAGTGCCTGGTTGCTTTTCCAAACATTCTGCATTCCAGAATAAGGATTTCTCAAAATTCTTTTGAGAGAAAAGAATGAAACTTTCCAGGAGCATTGGGCTTCCTTCTAATTTGAGCACGAGTTTCCCAATAGTTGCAGAACAAACTTCCCCAAAGTTCTGGAGAAAGCTTCCCAAAAGTTCAGAAGAGGACTTTTCAGAAGTCCAGGAAGAAACTGCAAGAACAAATTTAAGGAAATTTTCCTAAAAATTTTGGAATAAAATTTTCCTTGCAGTTCCGGATGGGACCAATCAGAATTTTGAAAAGAATAAGCTCAGGAAAAAACTTCTCCGAATTTCAGGAAAAACCTACCAGAGAGGGCACTAGAAGGAGTTTTTCAAAAAATTAGTAAAGAACTCCTCAGAAGTTCATAAGAGGACTTCTCAGAAGTTGCGAAGAGACGAGAAGTTTGGTTGGAACTATCCAGAAGTGCTAGAGAGCTTCCCTAAAGTTCCGAATCGAATATTCCAGCATTTCAGGATGAGAACTTCTCGAAGTTCACGAAATCCCAGAAGTTGTGATAAATTCTTTTGATAAAATCAGGAAGAAGCTTTCCAGAAGTATAGGGGGATCTTTCTAGTAGTTCAAGCAGGAATTTCTCAGAAAACCAGGAACAAACTTCTCCGAAGTTCAGGAGAATACTTCCCTGAAGTTCAGAAGAGATTACCTCGGCAGTTCAGAAAAGAACTTCTCAGAAGTTCAGGAAGAAACTTCTAACAACTTTAGAAGATTTTCCAAGAAATTCTGGAGAGTACTTTCTCAAAGTTTTGCAGAAACTTTTCTCGTAGTTCAGGATAGTACTTATCAGGAGTTTAGGAAGTAACTATGTTCAGAAAAAAATTACCAAATGTTTCTGGAAGGTAAGGTTGGGTTCTTAAATGTTTAATACGAAGAAAATAAGGAGTGACTGCCAAGAGTTTCATGAGGAATTTTGCCTGAAATTCAGGAGGAAACTTCCCAGAATAAAGCAAAGAGCCTTGCAGAAGATGAGGAGAGAATTTCTCTGAAATTTAAGAGATAATCACTGACTAACCGAAGAAGCAGTCTATACAAAAATCATTTATATGACCATAATGATATTGATGATCATGAGTGATAATGACACCATATTAAAATATGGTACACACCATCAATGGTTATTGTTGAATCAAAAAAAGTCTGTTGAATTTATCAAATGAAAACTAAATTTTGATTTTAAAATACAAAAGTGGAAAGAGCGTTACAGGGGAACAGAAAACTATAGAAAATTGTGTCACCTATGCGAATGCTTCAAGCTTCATTGTCACAGTGTCGCTTTAAAAATATGAAACAATATGTAAGGTTCCATAAAATCCAAGAATTAGATGCAGACATGTCTACATAATCACATAAAGGCATAACTCATTCTCTTATTACGTCTTTTCGTTGAAAGAAGTCTTATTTTCTTTAAAAAAAATTACAGACTTTTATAGACATACCCAGACATTTCAAGTTTTTATCACAGATATTTGAAAAAAATACCTAGCATCCCTGGTTGAAGTTAAACTACCTCAAGGATTTGTCAGTGCCCAGGGGGTATTTAGACGTTTTGAGTAATTGTAAACTTTCTCAGGACTCAACAAAACTTGTCTTCTTAAAATCCGGGGTCAAGATTGAATGAAAATCAATTTTGGAAATGCTCGAGGACATATTCAAATTCACAAGATTACAATGTTTCGTACTGGAAGCAATTGTTATTCATTATTTGATGATTTAGTGTGCGTAAAATAGGTACTTATATGGAAAATCAATTCATTTTCGTAAAATTTTAGCTCTTCATCTTAAAAGAGAGTAACTCAAAATTTTGTATTATCGTGTTTCAAAAACACTTAACACAAAATAATCGAAACATTTATCTTGAATCTTGGTTCAAAGGCATTCTGTAGACCACATGAAATGCATTATTCTCGAATTGCCGACCTCCTGGGATGGATTTAGAGCCAGTCAGAATTAATTTCAGTTTGTTTTCCATCCCGTTTCCTTTGAATTCGGCAATGAGGCAAAACAATTTCTCGTGTTGTTGTTTCCATAGCCAAAACTCAGCTGATCGGGTACGTGTTAGTTTATTCCAAACCACTATAAAACCCATCCTATATTAATGTGTTGATTCAAAAGTCATAAACCATCCCCGATATTCCCCGTTCCCCACACACACACACCCCGACCTTGTTGCATTCCCTCCCTGGACGAAGTAGATGCCAGATGCATTTGCTGTAACATGAAGTAGCCGTTGTTACCATATTGCAAAATGAGAATCTAAATCGTAAAGTTGTTTTGATCCACTTGTACGGGTTCAACACCCATCATGGGACGTCCCACTCGCGTTCCTGGTCAAAATACATGTGGCTGGCTGCCCCACTACTGTCAGTTCGGGAAAAACAAACACGGCCACCACACTTTGCGTGCACGTATGTTTTCGAGGGATGCCTTTGGCGAACGGACAAGTTTTTAATTACACTCACTCTTCCCAAATATGCCTTAGCTTTTGTGTATGAGGATGATTTGCACCACCAGCCGAGCGCACCCATCGGAAAATGGCAAAATGCACCGCGTCCGCCGAAGGTCACGCCCGGGTGATTATCTTTTCTGTTTTTCCCGATAACTGCCCGGAACTTGCTGGATCGAAAACAACTCATCAATCTAAGTGCGGAGAAAGTTTCGGTTGGCGGTTGTAGCGAATTGGTTTGAATATGTTGCACGGGGGTTGGGGTGAGATGGTAAGGACACGTGTGTCTGAATCCTGGAACCGACACGGGTAACGGTGGGGAAAATATTGATGATTACTTCGTAGTAACTGCTACGCAGTAGCATTTCTGTACCTGATTGAACGTTATGTAGCATAGACAATGGGTAGAGGTTTGGCATGTTAAACAACATTCTCATTATCGTTGTGTTGAGAGCTGTACAAGTTCGTTGGGAAACCAATCATTCGAGTGGTATTTCTAATGATTTAATCTCGGTTTATCAGTTCTTGAATCTAGCGAAACACTCTTTCGTCTCCTTAAATGTCGGTTGAATTGTAGATTCCGAAAACCCACGTCGTCCCTCGCCCGTGTCGCCCAAATCAACCCAAGAACAACATTTGCCATCACATTCGACATTCTCGGTTTGCAGAACACCTTCAACCTCCGCTCGGCATTGCTGTGCAATAACACGAAGCTCTCCCCTAGTTGGGTCAGCAAACAACACTACATTTTCAAGTGGTGCTAATCAGCTGACTCCTGATGGTAAGGTAAACGTGCTTTTGTGTGCTTTCATAATTTTCCGCCCACTGGCGCGAGACTTGCGGTGAGGCACGACCGGTTACACAATCGTTGTGTGTGTGCCAATCAGCTAGCCGGAATGATTCTGAGAGCAGAATAAGCGGAAGTCGGATTCGCTCGGGTTTATAATTTTATGATAATTTCCAAGATATACACAAACCGCACGGTTAATGGGTTTGAGAGGGTTTCGTAGAACCGATTTGTGATCAATGATGAATTTGCTACCGGCAATGTTTGCTTAGGATTGAGGTAGTCATTTCGGGGGCAATAAAGATCGCGCTTTTGCAATGAAAATTAACTAGCCTTTGTTTATGCGGTCAATGATCCCTGATGAACGACTAGGTGTTAGTGAAATTAGATTGTAAACATTGGCATCGCTCTTGCAATAGAAGGAAAGGAACAAAAGAAATCAGTGTTTCGGCTTATAACAAAAATACTTTGTTTGCTTTGTGGAGTTTGTGCTATTTATTAGTAAATTTTCATTTGAAGTTTCGTTTAATTTAATATTCAATATTTAATTGCCACACCAGATATTCCTTAGCGAACTTTGACAGTTTAGTGTGCTTGAAAATATTTGCCACCTTTCCTCGTCCGGATGCCGTATAAAATTGCTGTCCTGGAAGCTGTTTAAAATTTGTCTTGACGTAAGTTCCATCGTCTTGTAAAACGCAATCAAACTTCGTCAGCATCCCGAATAAACAAGTATTTTAAAGGAAGTATACCATTTATCGTTTCATAATTATTCAAGTTATCTTCCAACAATTATAAACTGAAGATAAAGTGTATCATACCGTTGAAATATGTTATGATAATTCAAGATCTTACCATAACGCTATTAGGTTGTTAAGTATCGTTACCATACAAAAAATGACTTTTTCTCGAACAAAATTTCCGGTGTATTATACAGTAAATAATTTGTGAATAATATTTTTTTCTGTTTTACTTTAGGTGGTATCGTTCGAATATGGTTAAATCATAAAATATTTTTTTGCAACCATTGCGATATACGTTAACATAATTTAATAATCAATACGATAAAAAAAGATAATAGATATCGTTACAGTATAGTAATATTATATGATCATTTCAATCATGATGATAACTGATAACAATCATGATACAATAATAAATAAAACTTTTCTCGTTTTTTTTCTCCCAATCCAAGTAAATAAAAACACACATTTGATGTTGACATTTGTTTTATTAAAAGCTTTTCGTTGTGAAAAATGTATAGAAATTGAGGGAATATAATTAAAAAATATCGGCAAAGGTAAATCCAAACCAACGCAAACAAAATCCAACAAAAAACACCTTGATTTATGGAACTTTTAGTAAGCTAGGATGTACTAGAAATACTATAATAAGAGATCAGCGGACTCAAAAACCGTAAAAGTTGACCATCAATGGTATATTATTAAAGTCAACAATACTGTTCACAAGTGGATTAAAATCAAGAGTAAGTCGCTTAGAACAGTGTACCAGCGACGATGTCTCACACACTAGACGAATATGTTTCCTAACAGTGGCACTTTAATTTTCAATCCATACCACATGTGTGGCACACTGAGGCACAGTTTTGACAGTTGATCTTATAGAAATATGAAACCAGCAACCTTGCCAATATGCATTGCCTGGTTACCAGGCTCAGCAGAAAATAACAATTTAGGCTGTCAACAAATCGGCACATTACAGGAACTCCCAGAACACTGCAACGCTTGTTGATACACTCAAAAAAGTAGCACAGGAGAAAAGTGTGCTGAGCGATCCACCAGCACTGTTAATTTCTTGTTTGTGAAATCATTATCATATATAGGATACGCTATTTATGGTTGTTTAAAGTTTGAATTGGTTTCTTACATTACACCAGCCTTATACACGGATGATACGTATAATGGTGATTATAACATGAATGGAAAATGTATAATAATGATCATACAGCTAATGCGTACATTTTCTATTCGGGATCGTCGTGTACAACATTCGCGATCGTACTGTGGCCGACGTGTTTGCTTATCGTCGCGATTTGAGTCACCACTTTCTTGTAAGTCACGACAGTCCAGCTCGTTTTTAGCTCTATCCACGGTTGTAGGCGCCACTCGCAGCTTCTTTGCGACATCTCGGACGGTGAGGTTGGGGTTCCACTCACAACAGCGGGCAACTCGTTTTGTCGTCGCTGTGGCCTCCGACTTTCGAATTTACCCCGATCCAGCTTTCCTGGCTGTCGACAAACGTTTACCGAACACTTTTATTACGTTGGTAACGGTTGGTTCACCCATATTCAACAATTCCCTAACTTGGCGTGAGAGTAGTTGGATTTTCGCTATGTGCGTGCAAAATTTTGATGCGTTGCTTCTCTTCCTTCGATGACATTGGGTGTAACTGAAGTTCTAATCTCAAAATCAAAATAGAAGCATGTTTGCTTTACGCACACATTTAAAAATGAGGGTGTGCAAAATTTTATAATGCACGATGAAAGAAAATGCGTCAAGTTTAAGTCAGCCAAATTTTGATCGAAACACGTTTAGAATGGCATCAATCCAGGAACAATTTGACTCGTCTAGTACATCAATCACTGAAACTCAAAATTTCTTCCGGTAGTACTGTCAAGTATGTATCAAACCAGATACGTCGTTTGAATATTTTGACTGTGAAATGACGTATGGAAGGCAAAAGCGATTATTAGGTGTTTGCCAAATCAGTAGTCTAAAGTTTTTGTGTAGATCAGATTTTAGAATTTTGTTTACGTTTCTTCTTTTGCTGTTTTGAAAAAAGAGAAATTACAGCATTCTTGCGCAAGATTTGTTTCTTGTTGCTGGTTCTTTAGGCATCTTTCGCAAAATGATTGTCACAAATTCGACTGTTCTGTGCAGTACTGGCATTAATTTTTCAACCCGTTAAAACTAACACATCGGTCAATATGTTCCGGACCTAAGTAGGCAAACAATATTTTTTCCAAATTCATTTTTAATCATCGATATTATCTCCTTTTAAAGTGATACAATCATTCCAACGTTTATCTAGCTTTTCGATACCACCAGTGTAGAACGATTTATCGAGACCTTCAAAATATGCTTCAGTTTCAGCAATCACTTCCTCATCTGAGCCATATCTCTTTCCACGGAGCATCTTTTTGAGTTCTACGAAGAGCCAGTAGTCACTGGGTGCCAGATCTGAAGAATACGGTGGGTGCGTAGCAATTCGAAACCAATTCGACCATTTTTGCAGCTGTTTTTATTGCTTTTGACACGGTTCGTTGTCTTGGTGAAAAAGCACTTGTTTTCTTCTTCAAATGAGGCCTTTTTTGAGCTATTCGGCCATCAAATGATCCAAAAACCGATTTAATGAGTCACTAGTGATTGTTTATCCATGTTCCAGTAGTCAATCAGTCCCATGCGCATCTTAAAATACAGACGCCATTGCCTTCCAGTCGACGTTTGAGTCTTTGGACGCTTTGGACGGCTTTCTCCGTCTGCATGCTCACTCAGCAGACTGCCGATTTGATTCCGGAGTGAAGTGGTGAATCCATGTTTCATCCTTTGTGAACGACTCACTTCTTATTTCGCGTGAACATCTCCAAACAGCCTTATGAATCATCGACTCGTTGTTATTTTGCTCTGGTGTGAGCAAACGCCGGATCCATTAGGAAAACAGCTTTTCATACCCAAATTCTCGTACATGATAATGTGAACACTACTTTTTGATAACTCCAGAGTGTCAGTTAGCTCTTGCAATTTCACTTTGCGATTGCCCATGATGATTTTCAGGGTTTTTTCAACATTTTCCGAAATTATCGGTGTCCGTACGACCACGTTTGAAATTGGCAAACCATCGTTTGATGGTCATTTTCGATGGGGCAGAGTTCGGATAATATTTTTCAAGCTAAGCTTTGGTGTTTTTTCCCATCAAAAGCAATGATATATCAACACACGAAATTGCTTTGAATCCATCGTTTTTAAGAATCACAAAAGTATTCGTCAATTAAACCACTGTAACTCGATAAATAATAAACCACACGTCGTTGAATTTTACAATAATCTTTTGAAGATTGGTACTTTTGAAAAATCATGTAAATACTTTATTAGTGGTGCCATCTGGTAGTTAGGTCTGGGACTTATTATCGATGTGTTAAAATTGACGCTACTTTTATGATCCTTGAAAAACAATGAATTCAAAAGCTCTTGTGTTGACTATATCATTGCTTGATGAAAAGCGCAAGCTTTAAGCGAAAATTATCGAATCTGCCATCGAAATGATAAATCAGGCGATGGTTTGCCAATTTCAACGTGTTACAGTTTCCGATGATTTTTGGAAAATATTGAAAAAACCTGAAGGCATCATGAACAATCGCAAGTGAGAACCCAAAACTAACTGGCCTCTGGAGATTATCAAAAGTAGTGTTCACATTATAAATATTACGAAGAACTGAATTATGGCGCTTCAATTTCCTAATGGATCAATTCTCACGCAAACAAAATAACAACGAAGTCGGCTGTAAGGCTGTTTGAGATATTCCTCAAAATAAGAGAGTTTTCACAGAGATGAACATGGATTCTCCTCAATGTAAATACCGGAGAAAACTTCCCAAAGCGTCAAAGACTCAAACAATCTAAGAAAATAATGGCATCTGTATTTAAGATGCGCATGGATGATTATTTACTTCGTGATAGTCTTAGCGACTATTAAATCGGTTTTTTTTCGATCAACTGATGTCTATTAATAAAAAAATATTTGAAAGAAGAAAATATTAACTCTGAACAAGCTGTATTATCAAAAACAGCAACTCTAAAAATAGTCGAATTAGGTCCAGGTACTACCGCATACCGTATTCTTGAATCTGGCCGCCAGCTTGACTACTGGCTCTTCGTAGAACTTCAAAGATATCAATGAAATGTAATGCCAGATGAGTGTTGAAACTGTATATTTTAGTCTCGATAAATCGTTCTACACTGTGTATCGAAAGCTAGATAAACGTTAGACTATATCACTAAAGGAGATAATATCGATGATTAAAATGAATTTGGAAAGATATTGTTTGCCTGCTAGGTCCAGGTATATTGACAAATATGATTGGAACAACGGGATTCTTTCAATTAATGCCAATGCTACACAAGTGAAATCGGAATTTGTGACAATCATTTGCGAAGGCGTCGCGAACCGGCATAACAGAATGATCTTTGCCTCTGGAATTTTACTTCTTTCGAAAACGGCAGAAAACGTAAAACGAAAATTCTGAATCTGATCTTCCTGAAACTTTTGAATATAGTGTCAATAATCAATGTCGCTTTGCAGCGTACGTCATTTCACGGTCAAAATATTCAAACGTATTCAGTTATTTTTACAGCTGACGGTACTACCGGAAGAGCACGAGTGAACTCAGTGACAATACTAGACGTCAAATTGTTCCCGGGTGTGCCGATGTAAACGTGTTTCGGCCCCCCAATGCTGACAAACCTTGACGCATTTTCTCGTGCATTATAAAATTTTGCACCCCCTCATTTGCAAGATATTGTGCGTAAAACAGCATGCTTCTATTTGATTTTGGAATTAAATTTCAGTTACACCAATGTCATCGAAGGAAATAGCATCAGAATTTTGCACTACATAGCAATCCAAACTTCTCTCACGCCAGAAGTTAATGAAGTGTAAATATCAGTCAACTATTACCAAGCAGCAGTGTTCGGTAAACGTTGTCGACTGGCCAGAAGCTGGATCAGTAAATTCGAAGTCGGTAATATTTGACAAAACGAGTTGCCCTACGCGTAGTCGTTAACCTCGCCGTCAGAAGATAATGTAAATCAACGCAGTAATCTCCAACCATGGAATCAAATTTAAGCAGACTGTCGACGCCTGGAAAGTGGTGACCAGATAAAGCGTGCCTGGTAACCCAAAGCCGTCGTACAGTACGATCGCGATGCACGTTTGATCCCGAATAAATTGCCATTAACTGTATGATATTATATTTTCCATTATATTATAATGTATTATCACATCGTCATCCCGTCTTCTCTTCATTTCAGTAATGTGAAGCCATTCAAATAAACAACCATAAATAGCGTATCTATATGATGTTATATAAACAGAAGTGAACGGTGTCTGATGGATCGCTCGGCTACACTTTTCTCTGTGCTACTTTTTGATGTAATCAACAAACGCGTGTTGGAGTTCCTGTGCCATTTGTGACAGCCTAAATTGTATGCTGCTGGTACAAATGACCCGTGATACATCGTAACAGAATTCTTCGTTTCATATTTCTATGGATCGGCTGTATCGGTGGCCGCACTGAGATGTGGCCGAATTAAGTATATATTGAAGGCAGCATGACTAGATCTGGTGTGAGACATCGTCGCTGGTACGCTATTTCAACATTACTCTTGATTTTAATCCGCTAATGTTGTATTGATGACTGATAATATGCCTTTGATGGTGGACTTTGATCTCTTTATTATGGTAACAGTACGTCTGGCTTTACAGAGTTCCATGGAAATCCAGGTGTTTTTGTTGGATTTTGTTTGCGTTGAGATGAATTTACCTTTACCGTATTTAATTATATTCCCTCAATTTCTATGCATTTTCTGGCGCAACTTTTATCAAACAGATGTCGGCAGGAGAATGTGTGTTTTATTTGCTTTGGTGGGAGAAAGGCAGAAAGTACATTTGTGTGTATCATGATTAATTATCAATTATCATCATGATTAAGTGATCATATAATACTATACTGTAACGATATCTGTATCTTTTTTGTCATTGATGATATTAAATTATGTGTAATATATCTGTGGTGCAAAATATTTATGGTGGCAAATATTCGGAACGATACCACTAAGTAAAATGAAAAATCATTATTACGATTATTTACTGTATAATACACCTGAAATTTGTTCAGAAAGTCATTTTGTATAGTAACGGCAACAGCTAATGGCAGTATGAGTAGAGATCTTGAATTATCTGTATATTTCGGCAGTATGTCCTTTATCTTCAGTTTATAATTGAAGAATAACAGATGATATGCTTCAAATGCTGACTATTCGGGATGCTGACGAGACTGATTTAGTTCTGTACATCAAGCAAATTTTAGGCAGCTTGAGACATCATTTTATACGTATATCGAGCAATGAAGGTAATGAAATATTTTCGAAGCGGATTCTGTGAAGTATTGAGATATTAAATTAAACGGGGCTTCAGATAATTTGCAATAAATAGCGCAAACTCCGCAAAACAAACCGTATTTTGTTATAAAGCCGAGACACTGATTTGTTCACTTTCCTTCTTCTGGAGCGATGCCAATGTTACCTCTGAACACCGCTAACGCCTGAATCGTTCGTCGAGATCATGATACAAATAGGCAAATGATCATTTTCATTATAAGCGCGATCCTGTACTTTGATGTTGCCTCAATCTAAACAAACAAATCGTCATATCAATTCTCAATTCTCAAACCATTAACCGATATCGTTCTCTTCAATATCTTAATTAATCATAAATTATAGGCGAGCGAAATCCGACTTCCGCTGATGCCTTCTCCAGGCATTCAGCTGTGATCAAACACACCTGTGCGATTGACAGTCGTGCCTGCCACGGAATCTCGCTTGATGGCCTGCAAGCTGCTGCAAATCAGTGACTGATAGCCTGCCTTGGAAATAGTGTTAGCAATGTAAATAAGTGAAGTGCAAACCGAGTAAATCGTAGATATTGTTCTTGGGTTATTTGGGCGACGCGAGCGAGACGACGTCTTCAGATCTACAAACCAACATTTGGGAGACGAGAGAGTGGCTGATTCAGAGCCTGATAAACCGGATTAAATCATTAGAAATACCCTCCGAATGATTAGTTTCCAGAAGACATGCAGCTCTCAGCTTGCAACGATAATGAAGTGTTGTTTGTACGTACCCATTGTCTATGCTTACATAACGTTCAATCAGGTACGAAATCTTCTGTAAATAGCGGGCCTACAGTAATCATCAATATTTTCCCCGCCGTTCCGGGATTCGAGACACACGTGTCATACGGCGCAGCCCCGTGCAACAGTTAAATACAACCGTAACAATATCACTTAGATTGATGAATCAACGAAGTTCCGGTGATTATAAGTGAAGAACAGAAGATAATCGCAGGCGTATTATGTTGATTATTTGCCGATTTTTCCGATAGTGTATCTCGACAATCAAATCCTCATGCACAAAGCTAAACCCCAAGGAAAGTGATGTAATTAAAAACTGTCCGTTCATGAGCATCCTCGAAGAGAACATACGTCTACATACTAAGTCAATGATGGCCGTGTTGTTTTCCCGAACTGACTGATGGTGTAATACGTATTTTGACCGGGACGTTATTATCGTGAATCAAAACAACACACGGTAGATTCTCATTTTGCAGTATGTGGCGTAATACTATATTACAGCAGATGCATCTGTATCTATTCGTCAATCAGGCTGTAGATGGTTTATGACTTTAGTCAATATGATGGTTCATAATTGGTTTGGAATAAACTAACGTACCGGCTGAGTTTTGGCCAATGGAAACAACAGCGAGTGTTTTGCCTCGTGCCAATTCAAAGGGAAACGGGATGGAAAACAAACTGAAATTTCTGACTAATGTAAATCCAATCCAGGAAGGTCGACATTGGAATAATGGAGTTTTCTGGGAAATATAGCTGAACCAAGTTTCAAGATGGAAATAACACCGATTATTTGTGTTAATTTGAAACGATAATACAAATTTTGAGTTATATAGCTGTGGGAAGGCTAAAATTTTGCAGCGAATGGGTGCCTACTATTTTACGCGCTAAATCATCCAGATAGTGAAACCAGTACGAAACGTGTAATCTTAATGAGATTTAATGTAATCCTCGGCATTTCCAAGGTGATTTCGTGTGCTGACCCAGATTTTGAAACTGTTGAGTCACTGGTTACAGTCTCAAGGCGTCAAATACCCCGCAGACTGACAAATCCTTGAAGTGGTTGAAAGCAACCCGCAGTATCTGTGTATGAAACTTGAAGTAATCTGTATGTCTATGAAGTCTGTATTTTTTAAAAGAAAATGAACTCTTTCAACGAAAGAACGTAATAAGAAGAATGAGTGCTCTAGCTGTAACGTTATGTAGACATGTCTCATCCCAATTCTTGTTTTATGGAATACCCTGTATTTTGAAACGTATACACTGTGACACAATGAAGCTTGGCTCGATAAATATGATGACACAATTTTCTATAGTTTTCTGTTCCCTGTAACTCTTTCCCTTTTTGTATTTTAAAATCAAAATTTAGTTTTCATTTAATGATTCTTTGATTCAACAATAACCATTGATGAGTAATACCATGTACTAATATGATGATAATTATCACTCATGATCATCAATGCATTATGAATAAATATAAATGATTTTTGTATAGACAGCTCTTCGGTTAGTCAGTGATTATCTCTTAAATTTTCAGGGAATTCTCTCATAAATCTTCTGCCAGGCTCTTTGCTGATTCTGGGAGTTTCACTCATAATTTCGAGGCAAATTCCTTCATGAACTTCTTGGCAGTCACTCCTTCTTCTTCGTATTAAACGTTGGGGCCAACTAGCACACTCAGGAGAACGTTTGGTAATTTTTCTGAACATGGTCCTTCCTAAACTCCTGATAAATTACTATCACAGACACGAGTTTCTGCCTCCTTGAAGATACTCTCCAGATTTCTTGGAAGATCTTCAAAATTGTTAGAGTTTCTTCGGCCTTCTGAGAGTTCTTTCTGTGAGAGAGACAATCTCTTCTGAACTTCAGGGAAATTCTCTGAACTCGGAGAGTTGTTCTGGATTTTCTGAAATTCCTGTGAACTACTGGAAGGTCTATAGCTTCTGGAGAAACTTCTTCGATTTTATCAAGGGTATCTGGCTTCTGGGCAGTTCTCATCAAATCTGAAGTGCTGAATGATTCGGAGCAGAGATGGTTGGCAGACTGCGTCTTTCTTCTTGGCTGGTCTTATGAGGCTGCGGTACCTCTTGAGCCTGGCTCCTTCTGTTCCTCCTCTCAGCTCCTGGAGATTCAGTGAAATTTTCCTGTGACTAACATAGGAGTGCAGTGAACTCAATCAGGCTGAGAGAATTTTATTCCAAAATTTTAGGAAATTTCCTTAAATTTTAATTCTTTTGATTTAACAAGACAGTCTCTTCTGAGCACACAGGCTTTCTCCAGAACTTTGAGAGACACATTTCTGCAACTATTGGGAAATATTAATCCAGGAGTAATCTCCCTGGAGGATTTCATTCTTCTCTCCAGAAAATTTTGAAAATCCTTATTCTAGTACCTTGGAAAGAAGTTCAAATAACACTTTCGAGAAACAATGACACTTCTGGAAATTATTTCCTGAACTGCAGCTAAGTCTCCTCAACTACCATGACATCCCTTCTGGGGCAACTCCAGCCTGCTCAGAACTTCTGGAATGTAATTTCTGGTGAAACTCAAAATCTCTGAAGTTCAACTCAAGTGGACGTATTTTGCTGTATAAACACAACTTTGGGAGTTTTATGAAAGTAATTTTCCCAAGTGTTATGAACATGAATGTTTCGGAAACTAAGAAGAAATTTTTGGATTTTATGGTAGTTCAAACTTCTTCGACTTATTTACAGGTTAGACTCCATTATTGAGGATTAAATAGTATATTATAATAATTTTCAAGAAAAATAAATTATATCACGCAACTAGAAAAATTAAAACGGACAAAAACATTGTTGCTCTTAATGTTTATGTTTCAATTCTTCCAAAAAAATTTAAAGCTAGTCGGAGGTTTTCAATTTAGAAAGAAGTTAGAAATTTCCTTGTTAGTTTCAAACTCTATGGATTTACGAGATATGTGTGAAATTTTCTTTTCATATCTCTGTGGAAATTATTCGCAACTTTTCGACATTTGATTAAGTTAAAAGTCCAAAAAAGTTTTGCAATAATTTTAAATTTTGTGAACTTTCCATAATCTGCGATTATCCGGAACTGTTGTAAAATTTTCCTGATTTTTATAATACTTTCTGAAGTCTAAAAAGCTTTTCACAACCTCAAAAACTTTTTGAAAATGCTTCAATATTTGTGAAGGCTGTCTAATTTCTACACACAAAGATTTTTTACTGTATACTGTAGTTTTTTACCGAATATGAAACAGCTGAACATCAGTAATCGATTCGGTAGTTTTTTTTACAGTACGTTTAGTAAGTTTAACTTCGCTACTGAGCTGTCAAAATGTACCGAAATGAACGATTGGTAACGCGCGTTGTCACTTTTTTCACCGAAAAAATAATGTAAAAAATGTTCAGTTGATCAGCAAAATTTTCAGATTCGTTTGTAAACGGGACTGGCGGGATAAGGTCGAGTTTGAGCCATACAGCCCCAGCCGGTGTACGAAAATGTCTGTAATCTGTAATGCTGTAATCAAGTCAGTTTTAGGTAAGAGATCACAAACAATCATAATGTTAACGCTTACCAAAGGAGAATGCCAATGGCGCAATATTTTTATTCACTTCAGTGTTCTTTTCAAAAATTAATAACAGGCCTTTTAGAATGAGCAGTCTCCCGTAAATGGAGTGCAAGATCTACACAGTTCGAAAAATACATGTAATTTTCTGCGTTTCCTAATGCCCATGAAGGGAATGCTAGATTTGGCCGAAATTAATGGGATATTTCATGTAAATTAACGCCTGTAACGTATGTAACGCCTGAATCTAGTCTGTTGTCTGAAAGATTGCAAACAGTGTTGCATGGCGCATGTAACATTGCAAACTATTTCGATGTTTCCGCTTCATTTGGCTTGATATAGAATGAGGGGAAATTTTACGCGCCAGTTGAAATTCATTATTTTTCTCTGTGTGTTCATGCTCATGCCATTCTCTCGTTGTTTGCTACACGCTAAGATGAGAATACCTAAAGCTCGTTAAAAAGTGCGTTACTTTTTACTTAAAATGGGGTATTTTATGTTGTTTTGTTTTATAGAATGCTACGAAAAAGACATGCAATTTAACAATTTTTCCATTCGGATTAGAATTTCAATTTCTGCACTAAAGTAGAAACAATTATTGTATTAAAAAAAGTATCAATAGAGAGTATGGATGAATCCAAGTAAAGCTTAAGTGACGTGAATCATCGTAGTATCTTGAACTGAAATTTAAAATAACTTTCTGGCTATTTTTTAGACTGTGACGATTTTCTATTATTTTAATCAACAAACAGCTCGAAAAATCATTTTCCAAGAACGCCATCGATGACGTTTTACCTCAATTTTGAATTATGTACACGGATTACTCCACCACAGAAATATTTTTTCTGCATCGATCAACATTGATGCCAAATTGAACCTCGGGAATCACTTTTGTCCACAAGGATCCGCCCAAGCCACACATAGCTATCATAATTGGTTACAACAACTTGATTGTGACTTAATCGAGCCAAATTGAAGCTACTTTGACTCGCTCGAAACAAATGTGCTGCTAAGGCGTCGGAACAAGAATAAAAAAAGAATGCGAAAATTAATTAAAAAAATAATCACGTTATTGCTTGGTGCAACATGGCGACCGTGTTGCTTCGGCCAAGAAATTTTTTTGCAATTTTGGGTAAATAATAAATAATATTGGAAAACAATCACTGCCCAAATGTAAGCAAAAATAACTGTGTATTATCGCTTAGTTTTACCGATGTTCTGGGTATTGTCAACAATATCTAATTTAAGGTAAAATAAATACCTAATTATAGGTATTCTCATCTTAGCGTGTAAATCAGCCGCTTATATGAGAAAACCTAAAATTACGTTTTTCTTTTAAAAAAATATCGGTTAAATTAAACGACAATAAACTGTAAGTTTTACTGACATTTGGGTAATGTTCATTTTCCAATATTAAATGATTATATTTATCCATAATTGAATAAATGTTTCGTCATGTGGTCATGTGGTCGCCATATTTTTCTCAGCAAAAACTTAATTATTTTTCTCATTCTTATTGCTCTTATTTCTTTCGATAATTAGTTTATTTATATAGATTTTTTTTATTTTAGTCTAGCACCGACGGATCCTTGTGGACCCACGTGATTCCCAAGGTGCGATTCGACAACTTGAAATTCGTTCAAAATTGTGGCAGACATATTTGGTGTACCGTTATACTTTTGAACAGTGGCATGGCATTTTTTTCTGAAGCATTCTATAAAATAAAACTTCAAAAAAAAAACCTATTTTCAGTAAAAAGTTGCGATGAAAATCATTAACTTTTAACGTTTATCTTCTTTCAATTCCCAATATTAGGTCATCTGTGTTTTCGCACAATTGGTACTTTTTAATGATTTTTAGGTATTATATCTTAGCGTGCGCAATTATAATGACAATTCAAGATGTGTTAAAAAATAAAGATACAAATTCAATGGGCCCGAGGGTCGATCACAAATTAGGCGCACGAATCCTGAAAAACTCACGAGTATATAATCTTTTATCGTTGCGCTTATTTTGGTTTGCAATTGAACAAGAGCAAATTGTTCGCGTCTGTTTAAATTCACAATTTTTTTTTCAATGGGCATTAAAACTAGAAATTAAAATTAAATTAACGATTGCAAACTTTTGGATCTCTCATTCGATTTTATGTGTAGGCCTGACTCTTTCTTTTTTTAATTTGCACTTAATTAGTTGCAAACTCGTACTTTGGTCTTTTGAAGTTTCTCTGGGAATAACTATGGGAGAACCAATCTTTTTGTTCTCAGTGTTGTGTAGCATGAACATTTAATCAGAGAACTTTTCGATTTAACGTCTAGGTTATCAGTTATTTATTGATCTCTAATCATTGTGTCTCATTTTTTTCGAAAACAGTCTTTGAGCCAAACACTTTTTGATAAAAATGACATAAAGCTTTCAAGGCCTGCTATATGACTACTAGTAGCCTAGGATTTTGGCTCCGTTCTTCGTACCAGACACACAAATGTTGCCAACGAACCTTTGAACAAGCACTTCACTTCTCGCTAAATAGTTAATGTCTACTTAGACTAATGTTTAATCGAAAAGTGTTCTTTGACTAAATTGAAGTTGAATAAATTTCTCGTCTGCAAATATAACAATTGACAATCAATCAAACGTGTCGCAATAATTATCGACTCACCCTTTAGATTTTCGAGAATTTTCTAATTGAAATATCCGATCGATCTACGCACAACCCTGTTCAAATTCTGCCACCCAGTAACATTCAGTTTCAACCTGTTGCATCCCCTTGACAACGTCATCCCCATCTAGGTACGGTCATATCGCGCTGAACCACTTGTGCACTCCACACCTAGGTAAATCACGTCACCAGCAGCAGTGCAGTATTTTTATTGCGCATAACTAGCTCTGGCTGGTGGGCAATAACCTTCTCCGATCAAAACATTGAGCCCTTTTGTTGTTGCTGGCTGATCGCATGCAACCAATTATAAAAGCCGGAATCCGGACAACTTCGTGACATCCACGCAATGCTTGCGAGAAGGTTAGTGGTGCGATGACGTCACAGCCAAGAATACAGCTGTTCGGTGCATGCTTGAAGTTCAAAGCAACGGGAGCTTCGCCATTGACCGAGATTTTCGGTTTCGTCGGAACCGTGAACTTGCCGAGCACGAAATTCAATTGGCGGATGGCAATCCAATGATGTGTATTTTTGCGCGGGAGTTGGTCGTACATCGCAAGTTATCACGCAACTTGCAACCGAGGCGGTGAGAAAAATGATGAATGAAATGAAAATAGGAATAAATGGAAAATAAACAGATGACAGTGCAATTACGAACACGTTTCAAGGTTTGGGGATTGCTCGGGTAGTAGGTTTACAAGCGACTGATATTGTGAGAAGGAAGTTACAACTGTGCAAGCAAGATTACCAACCGTCACTCTTTCTCTGGGGGAGGGGTGCGAGGCGACTCTCGTTAATGCATTTTCGCGTGCCGTTGGTTCACAGCGAATGACGTGAGATTGTTTATATTGTATAATTACATGCTGGATTTAAAATGTTTATCGGAACCGTTTTTCTACCGGATAGAAACCACGTCTGTCATCGTTATCGTTGAATAGGTCTTCCTTGTATCATAAATCAATTTCACAGCCTTTCTGTCACCATCATCGGTTGGGGATCATCTTTCAATCTTCCATTATTTTTTCTCCAACCTACCACGAGTGAAAATGGTAAAGGCCAAACTCACACACACGTAGAAACCTCAAGCAACAGGTCAACCAGCGAACGACCGACCGTGCATTATCGAGGCCATAACAATTCATTCTCCAGCTGCAAAAGATCGGATTTCCATCAGCTCGGGAAAATCTTCAGTCAATCATGCCCCCTCCCTACCTAGCCTCGCAAAGACAAAGCATATCAAAGAGGGCAAATTTCACTCCGAAGGATAGTATTTCTCCGCTTGTTTTCATTTAATAAACATTTCCACCCGGCATCTTGAGCACCATCTCATAATGATAAAGTGAAATGGCAACGAGACGATGATTGATTGCCACGTGTCGCCACATCACCGCTGCCTTCAGCCCCAGTCAGTGTGGTAAATACCCACGCCCCTTGAGTCCCGCTAGAGAAAGAGTGACAAGTTCGAAGAAAACAAACGATACATCTTTAACCCAATCGACACCTACCTTGGCACGCTTGACGAGTTCATCCTGAGCGGCCTTGACGTTCTCCTTCTTGCCTCCCCAGGCACGCAGTACCGAAGCCTGCAGGGCACGACCGTACGAGAAGGTCAGAGCCCACGGTCTCAACAGTGGAACCTGGTTGATGGCATTCAGATTGACGGAGGCCTCCTCCTCAGACTGTCCACCGGACAGGAAGGTAACTCCGGGAACGGCAGCTGGCACGGTGCGGCGCAGAGCCAGAACGGTGGCCATGGCGATCTCCTGAGCGGACGGCTTCTTGGCGCAGCTCTGTCCAGCGGTGACCATGTTCGGCTTCAGCAGAGTTCCCTCCAGGAATACGTGGTGGTCACTCAGGGCCTTGTACACGGCAGCCAGCACCGTTTCGGTAACCTTCTGGCAACGTTCCAGATCGTGGTCACCGTCGGGGAGGATCTCAGGCTCGACGATCGGCACGATGCGCTGCGACTGGCAGACCGAAGCGTAGCGGGCCAGCACGTTGGCGTTCTCCAGGATGGCCTGGTAGCTGGGTGTGTTCTTGCCGATCTTCAGCACGCAACGCCACTTGGCAAAGTCACAGCCGTCCTTCTTGTACTGAGCGCAGCGGGCACCCAGGTCGTCCAAGCCTGGAAAGAGGAGAGGAGAAAGGAGATATAATTAAATGGGGGACATGAATTATTGAACGGAGCACTATGATTGAGAAAGCAAAATTGCTCGATAAAAAATCAAAAGCTCTTAAGGTGGCGAACCAGCCCAGGAGGCTGAAAGCCACTCTAATAAAGCTAAAAAAAAAATAAAAAAGCTCTTAAGGGCTTACGCTAAAGCATTCTCGAAGGCAGCCATAACCTCAAAATTTAGAATTGATATAAATCAGAATCTGTGCTAGATGTCGAATATTTAATCACATCAGTTTGTATGCTTACTTGCTGTGAGCAATCTGATAGAGTTCGATTCGATGTCAATTCACTAGCAATCGAGATTTATCAATTTTAAATAGCAAGGTGAGTTTGCAGGAGAGAGTTAGAGATAGGAAAAAAATACAAGGAGCAGCAATTCACCTTAAACCTTCCCCGCTAGAGATTTATTGTCTTTGGGAAAGATTGTCTACAAAAAAAGGTCTATCGTTTAACGGGTTTTAGTGAACAGGGTCATTTTTTAAATAACTTCTCATTCCTATGGGAGAGAAGAACACATTCTTCTACAAAAATGAGGATGACTCATATTCAAGCACCTCAACGCTGCAATATCAATCTCATCGCTTTGCTATGAATCCTACTTGAAGTCAAATGATTTACGTGAAAGTGGGTTGGTTTGTACTGTTTGTTATTAAACATGAGCAACATTATAGTAAAAAAAAACATCTATCTATTTGCTCTGTAATTTCTTCATTCAACATGGGATGGATACAGGAACAAAGATTTAAATATGAAAAGTAGGTCGGACACAATTCGCAAAAAAAGAATTTCTGTTCTTGAATAGGTTTTGGTGAAGGCCTGTCTTAAGATATTTGATTTTTTATTCAATCAAGCAATGTTGGTACTGGACATCACCCGAAATTCAAAGTTCCACATCTCAGGCAAGTTAACTTCAAATAAATCTCCCGATTCTGATTCCGCTGTCTACCGGCAGGGCTCTTTAACAGTCTCAGGCACGATTCTCAGTTATTTTCAACGACAAAACAAAATTTGCCCCAAAGAACGAGTTGAAACCGGTTTTAATTTCTTTTGGTCTCTTATGATAAATACAGGGTGCGGCAGAAAATAATACGAAAATGTTCAAACTTGAGTATTGGGTTAATTCGTGTAGCTAGTGACTAATTTCTCTCGAAAGTGTATTTGTTTATGTTTACTTTCAAGTGCTGCATCCAAACATTCTATTTGTTTTATTGCAAATTCCTCAAAATGTTCGCGAAAGAAGTGATCACCAGTTTGTTGCTTGCCCAGAAGAAGCCGAAAGAGATTGCCAAGGTGGTAGAGTGCCATTTGGCAACAGTTTACCGCATAAAAAAGTCCCTGCAGGATGGTTCTAAGCAGCGGACGTCCGCACTTTGCACGCACACCGAACGTGATCAAATCGGCCCGTGCAAAAATTGCTCGCAACCCGGTGCGTTCCATAAGAAAACTTGCAAAGGATGCCAATATTTCAGAGAATCATCAAAGATGACCTTCATGCATCTTCCAGAGCCAGAATGAAACGCCACTTGATTACGGACCGGGTCAAGGAACTACGAGTGACTCGTTCCAAGAGATTGCTTTCCTTGTTGAAGAAGGGAAAAAATGATAATCCTGTTCTCCGACGAAAAGCTTTTCAGAATCGACGCTGTGGCCAACAGCCGCACGGACCGGTTCATTTCACCGTAGAAAATGGAGAACGTTCCGGAGAAAGTGAAATTCAAATATCAAACCAAACATCCGTCTGGTGTCATGATGTTTGGCTTGGTGGCGTCCAGCGGTTTGAAAATGCCGTCTGTTTTCATTGATGCTGGAGTTAAAATCAATACCGAAGTGTATATCGGTATTTTGAAGGACCAAGTGCTTCCCTGGGTGAAGGCCAACTTCTCCGAGGACCAAAACGGTGTCCTACAGCAGGATGGAGCGCCGTGTCATACGTCCAATCGAACCCAACAATGGTTGAACGATATCATGAAGTTTTGGCCGAAGGATTTGTGGCCCCCTAGCAGTCCAGATCTTAATCCATTGGATTATTCGATTTTGACATATGTTGAAGCACGAGCCTTCAAAACATCACACCCTAGTGTGAAAACCCTGAAGTCAACCATAACACGCACATGGCAGTCAATTTCGGAGGACTACGTCCGATAGGCATGCTCTGGCTTCCGGCGTCGGCTGGAGGATTTTATTAATAAAAATGGAGGACTCATTGAATAAATTTGTTTGAAAGGACTTTATAAAGAAAGCTGCACTCGAAAATGTTGCTTTTATTGCTTGAATCAGTTGAAAATGTGATTTGAAACAAATTTTCGCATTATTTTCTGCCGCACCCTGTACACTCTGGTTTTTTTACACGGGCGATACGTTCCACTTCTACTATGAAACCGTGCAAAAAAAAACTAAATCTACACAAAATCGTCGAAACGTCCATTTGCAACATTTGTGAACATTGTCTTGAAACGTAAATTTCCTGGAAATGACAGGTGCCTAACATCTATATCCACAACCGACGGGAAGTTTATAACTCCTTGTATCTGTTTCTGGTGCTATTTTGATTGTGGACGCAAGCAGATCCCTGAAAAATACGCTAGAAGTCATTGTTTACAAATGTTACTCTCGACCTTTTGACTATTATGTCTAGAAATAGAGTTGATAAATTCACATGCATGAATATTTTAAATTGCATCGATTTTATTGGCATGTGTTACCATTGCATGCAATGGTCGAAATAAAGTGTTTAAAATTTTGAGTATTTACTCCAAAAAATTTTGATTTTTTTAAAAAACTGCCCTATGATTACTTCTTGCCCAAAACGTAAAATGTTATGAAATAGGTCGATAAGTTGTTCCGTTCTGAAGCTATCGCTGAAAACAAACCGTGTAAAAAAAAGACCTTAGTGTACTTACACCATTACTGCCACCTTGGAATCCGAAACAATGGATATTTTCGAAATAATCAGAGCTGATCCACAAACTAGTATAATTGTGTCATCGATTTCAAAAATCAAAATCCATTCGATGGGGTATCATTAATTTAAAATTTGAATTTATCTCAGAGGGGTTGGGGCGATTGGGTTTGGAGCGCAAGTTAAACAAAGTGAACATGGAAAAACTTAGCAGGGATCTTTTATCTGACACTCCGAGCATTTCAAAACAATTGTTGTAATGACGGTTTTCGGAAAATCGCTTTGTGTGTTGCAATTTTAACGAAGACAACCTTTAATGCCGAGAGTTTGCAGAATTGGTTGCTTGAAGAAAAGTTGTCGCCCCTTTGTTTTCATAAGGTTTGGCTGCATTCTACCACGCCAAATCAACAATAATCCTTAGTAACACATCTTCATGTTGATGTTGATCTTGATGTTGAGTAAGCTGCTATGTAACCAAATCTAGTCATTTAAAAGTATCTTCAACATTTATATAACTTGTGCGTTGCTTGAAATGTGTTTTCAATCAAATGAAGTAGATTTCGTTGAGTAGGGTGTCATTCCATCTAACTGTCCAAAGCTTCGTTCTATTGAACGAATCCGAGTTATCGCCAAGCGTTTCTTCATTGAGGATGGTAAGGTGTCTAAAAGAATGGCAAAGTTCGGCCCGGATTGAACTGCTGCTTTCAAAAAGTGGGACAAACCCACTGTTCAAATCCTCATGAGAGGTGTCAAATCTTAGCTTGGAGATTTTGATTTTTTTTGTTCGATAAAAATGTGTTTACAGCTTATTTTCGAAACAGTCCTAATTATTTCAGGCAATTTGTTCAACGAATATGGCAGTGATATGGCTATTCAACGATGCTTGCGCACCACAGATTTTTGGTCAGATATAAAGATAGGCATTTAAATTGAGCTCTACCATATTTTTGGGATAATTACAGACTCCAAAGAAATATTGAATAGCTAAAATAGCCAAAATGATGGTATCACCATTGTACTTGTTTTTGTAATGATAAATTTTGTGAGATGTTACACAAAAAGGGTTCGGTTCAAACCGTAACTACCCCAAGAGTATCCAGAGCCTGTAGTAAGCAACCCGTCAAAATAAGTAGTATAGAACATTAAGAATAATGGTCATCAATTTTAACTAACAAACGTTTGAAATAATTTTGAAAAGTTTTAATGAAGATGGTCAAATGGCAATTGTAATTCTAATTTTCTGAAAAATGTTGTTTTGACATGCAGTGTCGAACAAAACGACCTAATACCAATTTGAATAAAAATGTTCACATTTGGAGGCTTGTATTTTTTGTTATCGTGAACCTATGAAGCTGGTGTTTTTGATTTAGACTAGGAGTAATTTTAATTGATAATTTCCATTCTCATTAGATTAAAAATTAATAATTCTTGTGGAATGCATGTCATGTGAAGAAATATTATTAACATATTATTAGTACTTTTAAGTTTTTTGAGAACGAAAGAAGTATAAATAACGTACAAAATAAAGAGAAGTGGTCCCAAATAAGATCCTTGAGGTGAGTTGAATTAAAGCCTGTCCAGGTTAAATCTCGGACACTTTCTTTCAGTGTAGATTTTGAATTATTTCACGTATTGCTGAAATCTCTGCTCTATTTCGTGGTACGACAAGTTCACATTCTTGTTACATTCATTAAAATGGCGTCCAATCAATTCGAAGTCCACAAACGCATTTTATACGAACGGCAGCAACATCTGAATTTATTGGTAAGCGATCTTGCCAAGAAACTAATGCTACCTTCTTTTGTGTTTGCAAATCATTTGACCAGCGCGTGACTGTGGATCAGAAGGTTAGAAGTGTAACTAATAAAAACGTATGCTATGACAAATGGACAAGAAGGTGATAGTCATTATTAAGAAAAGTCCCAATATTTTTGTGCGAACGTGGCTTGCAGAGATGGGAAGTCAAAATCATACGTGAAAAAAGTGTAGCAACCTCAAGAATTGAAGGCGTACAAAGTGGTGCACAATCATTTTGAGCTTTGAAAATGTCCCTGCAAAAAGTCGTGCTAAGGAGCTTTACACCAATTTTTGTAAGCATTTTCTTGTATCATAATGAACTACGAAACATACGTACTCGAAGATATTAGACAGCTTCTGGGTCTGGATTTTTATACCAATGCAAAGGAACTCCGCTGCCGAGCATCTACAGAAAAAGAAGTTCATGTCCAAATTCTCGAAGTATTTGGTTTGGCAGGTCATATGTAGTTGTGGTCGAAAATCTAAAAGTTTCATCTCTACCGGCGCTATCAATAAGGATGTGTACGAGAAAGAATGTCTGCAAAAGCATTTGCTACCGTTTATAAGAAGCTACGACTCTTCAGCTCTGTTTTGGTCTCTTGTCACTATGCGAAATTCGCCCTGGAATAGTATAAGGTACAAGAGGTCAAATAGGTGCCAAAAACAGCAAATCCACAAAACTGTCCAGAACTTCGCCCAATAGAGAAGTACTGAAAAAAATCGATAATTTTACAATTTCTAGTGTAGATATAACTCTATTATTGTTAAATTAACAATTTTGTTGAACTATTTGTAGCTTTTTCTTTTGCTGCTACTATTTTGGTGTCCGAAATTTAACGTGGACAGGCTTTATATTGTCCCTTGCGCTGCCATTGGAAAAAAAAGGGAAATATGGCAGCAGGGTTCAATTTGGTAGACCGAACGCCAATTTTTTGTTAATCTTTGTATTCAGATTAATCTCCATCTAGTTGGGTTTAAGGAGACCGCAGTACCGCATTTACCAACGGTAAGGATACTAGAGTATGATGATGGTTTAATGTATATAATTAATGTACAAAAACTTGTACGCGCTAACATGTACGTCCCCAGATGCGAAAAATGACATGCGGCATATACAATTTCATGATTTTGCAAATCTAGGTCCTCAGAAGACATTTTGTGGATTTACTGGCGACTAAAAGAGACCCTACGGAATCTGAGTTCCTTCGGAAAAGTGGCCATATTCGAATCTTTTCCAAAATCTGGATTGTGACACATCAAACTTTATGATTTTGCAAAATTTTGTCTTCAGATAACATTCTGAGGGTGTCTGACCATACTGACCAATTGAGGTTCCCATGCGGAATTTTTAGTTTCTCCGGGAAAGTGGCCATAATCAAATTTTTACTAAAACCTTGCTTGCGACATATCAAACTTTATGATTTTGCAAACCAAGATCTTCGGAAGGCATTCTGAGGATTGCTTACCATACTGGACACTTAGGGTGACCCTGCAAAGTCCGAGTTCCTTCAGAAAACTGGTCATATTCAAATCATTGCCAAAACCTGGTTTGTGACACATCAAACTTCATGATTTTGCAAAAACTAGGGCATGAAAAGACGTTTTGAGGATTTCTGACCACTAAGGGAGACCCTGTGGAATCCGAGTTCGTGTCCAAATTCAAATCGTTTCCCAAAGTTGTCAGTATTGTCAGACACACCCAGAATGTCCGAAGACTTATTTTAGCAAAACCATAAAGATTGATATGTCACAAGCCAGGTTGAGTATGGCCACTGTCCCGGAGGAACTTAAAATTTTTCACGGCCTCCCAAAGTTGCTTGTATTGCCAAGCACCCTCAGAATGTCCTCCAAAGACGAAGTATTGCAAAATCATGAATTTGATTTGTCGCAATCCAGGTTTTGTAAATGATTTTAATATGGATACTTTTTCGAAGGAATTCAGATCCCAAAGGGCCTCCCTAGATGCCCAGGACGGTCAGGGATCCTCAGAATGTTCTCCGAAAACTTAGTTTTGCAAAATCATGAAGTTTTGTATGTCGCAAGCCAGGTTTTGGAAAAGATTTGAACATGGCCACTTTGCCGGAGGCATTTGGATACAGCAGGACCTCGTTTAGTGGCCAGTATGGTCAGAAATCCGCAAAATGTCCAAAAGTTTTGCAAAATCATGAAGTTTGATATGTCGCATGTCATGTTTCGCAAATAGAAGCATTTCGTCCACCATTCCTGAACATCTACAGTAAGGTTTTTACACGGGCGATACGTTCCACTTCTACTATTGAAACCGTGCAAAAAAACTAAATCTACACAACAATCGTCGAAACGTCCATTTGTAACATTTGTGAACATTGTCTTGAAACGTAAATTTCCTGGAAATGACAGGTTGCCTAACATCTATATCCACAACCGACGGGAAGTTTATAACTTCCTTGTATCTGTTTCTGGTGCTATTTTGATTGTGGAAGCTAGAATACGCTAGAAGTCATTGTTCACAAATGTTACTTTCGACCTTTTGACTATTTTGTCTAGAAAAAGAGTTGGTAAATTCACATGCATGAATATTTTAAATTGCTTCGATATTATTGGCATGTGTTACCATTCCATGCAAAGGTTGAAATCCAGTGTTTAAAACTTTGACTATTTACTCCAAAAATTGTGATTTTTTTTAAACTGCCCTATGATTACTTCTTGCCCAAAACGTAAAATGTTATGAAATAGGTCGATAAGTTGTTCCGTTCTGAAGCTATCGCTGAAAACAAACCGTGTAAAAAAAGACCTTAGTGTACTTACACCATTACTGCCACCTTGGAATCCGAAACAATGGATATTTTCGAAATAATCAGAGCTGATCCACAAACTAGTATAATTGTGTCATCGATTTCAAAAATCAAAATCCATTCGATGGGGTATCATTAATTTAAAATTTGAATTTATCTCAGAGGGGTCTGGGCGATTGGGTTTGGAGCGCAAGTTAAACAAAGTGAACATGGAAAAACTAAGCAGGGATGTTTTATTTGACACTCCGAGCATTTCAAAACAGTTGGTTGAAGGTCGGTTTTCCGGAAAATCGAAGACAACCTTTAATGCCGAGGAGAGTTTGCAGAATTGGTTGCTTGAGTAGTTGTCCCTTTGCTTTCATCAGGTTTGGCTGCATCCTACTACGCCAAATCAACAATGATCCTTAGTAACACATATTGATGATTTTATGTTGAGTAAGCTGCTATGTAACCAAATCTAGTCATTTAAAAGTATTTTCAACATTTATATAACTTTTGCGTTGCTTGAAATGTGTTTTCAATCAAATGAAGTAGATTTCGTTGAGTAGGGTGTCATTCCATCTAACTGTCCAAAGCTTCGTTCTATTGAACGAATCCGAGTTATCGCCAAGCGTTTCTTCATTGCGGATGGTAAGGTGTCTAAAAGAATGGCAAAGTTCAGCAAAAATTGGGCTGCTTCGTTCAAAAAGTGGGACAAACCCACTGTTCACATCCTCATGAGAGGAAGCAAGTCTTAGCTTGGAGATTTTGATTTTTTTTGTTCGATAAAAATGTGTTTACAGCTTATTTCCGATACAGTCCTAATTATTTCAGGCAATTTAAATGGCATTTATAGAAACTAAAGAAAGGGTATATTTTCTTTGTATGTGGCATGGTAGTCCAATGTGACCAGCTGCGACTGCCTTTTCCTATTTATAGGCAAATAAAAGCAAACTAACCATTAGCCATGCCAAAGGATAATCCTTGCGTGCACTCGTGCTTCGTTCCCACTTCAACATTGATTGTGTAGGTGTGCCCGTTGGTAAAAGTGTAAATAAAGTGTTCAGTCAGGTTTCCAATAGTACAGTGGGTAGTACCATCTGCCCACCCTGATTTCCCGGTTGTCCTGCAACCAATTGACCAATTGAATTGATAAATGACTACCGAAAATCAGCGTGATTGGCAGCAAAACAACAGAAAAATCAGGGTGACCGTACGGCACCACCCACCGTGCTATAGGAAACCCGACTGTTCGTACCCACATCATGCAAATAGGGATCACTCGTACCGGCCGCTATCGCACAATTGAGCAACAACAACAACTGCTGCTACCGAAAAACAATAACGTTGAGTATATTTGCTGGCGTAGCCTCGTGTGTTCCTTTTTTTGTTGTTAGATCCTAATGAATCATTTGTCCCATCCTTCCCACTTCCTTGCAGTGTCACATTCTACACATCATCCGCATAAATTACAGTTATTATCGCGGTTGCAGCATGATAAGCAATTCCTACTCTGTACTTGTGGCGGTGAATGTGGATGATGATGATGATGATGATGATGATGATGATGGCAACGATGGTTCGTGTTTGATCAATGATGTGCTAATTACGTCCGACGACGATAGTGTTGATAGTGAGATGTGAATATATATAATGGGATGGGACCGCAAGTGTTTGCTGGAATCGCAATTGCTGCAGAGATCAGGATTAATGAGTTTGCATATTCGAGCAAATAAATTACTATCACAGTTGAATACTGAACTCTGCTTTTAAGCAGAGCTGAATTCAATTCAAAAACTATTCAACCATCTAATTGGACCGAACCGGTAATCTACAGCCAGTTTAGCAACCATTTATATCTATTTGAAATGGAGCATCTGCCGATAAAGGCGGATTAAAGATTCAATTTAAGATTTTTATATTGCTCAGTTTGTGTCATCATCTTGTCCTCAACAGACAACAGCTGATACCTTTTCAATGGTTTTTATTACACCCTGAGTGGTTCTGCGCCATTTGTTGGCAGACGAGAAAAGCTCTACCCCGATTCCCATTTACTGATCACAAAAGTTTCCATTTCTTTCTACTTGCACCAATCAAAAATGGTTACATCCCGATGGAAGGAATCGTTTCCTCCCGGGAAACTTTCCACCGAACAGCAATTTCTATCATTTTCCAATTAAATGAAGCATTGCTAACGAACAACAACTTTCCAATTATTAATAGTCGAATGAAGCTGCTGGATTCGTAACAAGTTCGATCGATTGAACTTTTTATTTTACAGAAGGAAAGAAAATACTCCAATTAACCTGTATACTATTGTTTGTTACTGCTAGCACCCGATTGACAATATTGCTGTTCAAGTTACTGTGACCTGATTTTTGGAGAAAAATAAATATCAGCGGGGAAAAGGATTTCAAAACTTACCCTGAGTGGTGCACTCGCCCTCGGATCCCATCAGATCGACAACACCCTTGTCAACCTTGATACCGGACAGGATGCCCTTCTTCTTGAGCATCGCGGCCAACGGAGTGCCGTCATCGCCCTTCTGGTACAGGGTCTCGTGGAACAGGATGACACCGGAGATGTTCTCCTGCAGACGGTCATCGGCGGTGAACAGCAGCTGACGGTACTGGCGACGGTTGTCCTCGTTGTTCTCGACGCCAATGTCCTGCGGGATGAAGAGAGAGAGTGGAGGTCAATGATTCAGTTTTATGATGGTTCAAACTGAGTTTTGTCTGAGTTTTATCGGTCGTTTTGGTTGTTTTTGGCGGGAATTAGAAGAGACTTTATTTTCGTTTCTTAATAATTGCACAAATGTTTGGTAAATGGAACACTTTTGCCTACCTACACATTTCATGTCAGGCATAAACAATTTTGTTTAAATAAAAAACAAATGATAATAAGAACACATAAGGATATTATATAGGTTTTCGTCGACCATCAGTTTAATTGATTGAATCGATTGTGTTGACACTTCGTTCCGCATTATTTTGTTATAGGGCGTAGCGTTTTGTCTTTTATTTTGGTTGCCCATTGTTCGTTGCGTGAGTGGTCGAGTGAGCATGAAAAGTCGTGGTTCGCCGGGTAAGATGGGTCGGTGGTGAGTACATAATTAATTGTGTTCCAAATTATTCGTTCGCCATGCTCGTCGGGCCACCCTATCTTGGAACAAAAAAAAACCACTGTCCCATTTTTTAAGTGCCTACTGTTGGTGTAGATCGGTCCAAGTTGACTCCCAAGCGTTGAGATGAATTGTCTTGTTTTCCTAATGAAATACCACTATCACACTATGTGAGTGGCCTCAATACCATCCCTACTGTTGGTTTAAACCGGTCAAAATCGGCTGTTCAGCATTATTAAAAAATCACTTTGTATTCCCAATGAAAAAACCCCATTCACACTTTGTGGCCCCAATAGCATCCTTACTGTTGGTTTAAATCAGTTCAAATCGGATATTGGTACTAATTTTCAAATATTTCACTTGACAGCTTATCGTTAACCAAAACGAATCCTGCTGCTACCCAATCCTGTTATCTAAAATCCTAGAGATTTCTCGTCGAAGTGCAGAGGTGTTCTTGGCTTCCAATAAAGCAAGTATCACGCCAACATATTCCTACACTTTCCTTACTTGAGCTGCATTCGGACGGGGACAGCGCCGGTATTGCCTTAGTTTGAGATCACCAGTTTTTAAGCATTGAAGATGTATGTTAGACCCAAGCATCATCTGTTGGTTCTCTTTGTAATAACAGCTAATCTGGCAGAAACGGAGTAGCAACCTCGGGCGGTCAATCATGCTCATGCTCATGCTCAATAAGAACACATTAAGATATTATTACTTCAACATGAGACGCAATTTTCTATTGCCCGAAATCAAGGAACAAAAACAAAGATGTAATGTAAGATTGCGTCTTCCAAAACCGATACAAACGATACTCCAATAGAGGCAAATTGGATCGAATTTTCGCGTCAATTCAAGGTTATTCTCACGTCGTCGGAGACGTTTGCATGTGTCGGTGTCAAGGCACTTAAATTTACTTAAATTAACCTTATGGTAGTGTGAAGATTACAAATAATCATGTATTCTCACCATGTCTTCTCCCGTCAGTCGAAAATTCATCAGTTTTCAAATGTTACAAATTAAATTCAACTGATATTTAATGTTTGTAGCTCTTATTTATTAATTATGTTATTTTTTGTGGAGAAAATGAACAGAGTACAACTGTCCCAATAATAAGATAAGTTTATAGCAACTACAATATTGAACACAAAAATAAAAATAAAAAGACTCAAAATAGTTACACATTATTTCTTCAAAACAAAATCACACAGTATAACATCGGCTGATTGTTTCTCGGCATAGATTAAAGATTGTACCCGAGAAAAAAGCAACACTTTCTTAATTGTTAAACTTTTTATTCTACTGGTAAAGTGAAATTTCGAGTAAAACTATGTTAGAAGGTTTATTAATAAGTGCGAAATTTCGTCACTATCTGTCAAGTGGTTATTGAGATGGCTTCCAAGCTAAAAGCGCTTCAAAAACAAATTTGGGCGTGGTCGTGGAAAATCTAGGCCAGTCCCACAGGTGGACCGCGAAATAGTTGGGAATCGACAGTTCGACCGTGTCCCGTGTGTTGAAATCGTTCTAGAAGACCCAGATGACCCAACGACGAGTCGGCAGCGGAGGAAAAGCGAAGACGACCAACCCCTTGAACGCAAGGAAGGTGAGGGATTACTTGAGCTTTTTGTCGTCAAGTCCCGTCTGGAACTTCGTCTGAGAAGGATTAAATTATCGAAGATTTTGAAGGTGGTGCTGAAACCCACGAGTCTCTTGCCAGAAAGTATGGTGTAGGAGCATCGTCTGTGAGTCGTTTTTCACAAAATAAAGATGAACTATGAGCTAAATTTGGGAGTTGAAGAGAACACGGTTTGGAAAGTCGGAAAACCCTGAAAGAACCGCAGTTGCCTTTGATGCAGGAATGTCTTTGTTTGTGGACTCGGCAGCAGAAAGAAGCCAATTTTATTGTCACTTTCCAAGCATTACTGGTGAAAGGAGAATTACCACACTGACTTTCGGCAAAAGAAGTTCTACCAGTACACGGAAAAAAATCCGTGCCTGGTTTCGTGAACTGCAGTCATGAATTCGAGAACCAGCAAAAATACACCGTGAACTGAATCACGCAATCGAGAACTAGTTCACGTTTTTGGGTAAAAATCATGAAAAGGTTAACTAGATCACGACCCGTTTTCATTTTGAGCAATTCATCTTAGAACCAAAAGCGTAACTTGTGCTTGATGATTGCGCCATACATTACGACGGAGGAGACGGTCTATTGTCGGATGATGGATTGATTAAAGTAATGCGATTCGTAACTTTTCATAAGCAAACAAAGTTACCCCCAAACGTCACTTTAAAGTGCCAACCCATGTACCAGGCGATTATCAACGCTGTTAAAATGCGGTACGAAAGCATGCTCAAACTGATTCTGGAAAACGAAGCTCAAGTTTGAGGAACGGTTCAAAAAGATTTCTCTTTACCATAGTATAAATTGTTTATTTGCCGCATGGGGTGACATCAGTCCATCTACAATTGAAAATTTATGGAAAAACTGATCACCCAGTTCCCTGAATGCGAATGAAATTCTGCGAATCCTGGTGAGTCCAACAATTGAGAAGATGAAGCTCTTGTCACGCTAGCCGGTACAACAACATCAGACGAAGACATCAATTTATGGATAGCGGACCATATAATCGATGACTGCAAAAATCCAGCTTAACTCACAAGTGTGGTATTTAGCTATGCAGATATAATTTGTGCGGTGTTTCGTGAGAATTAGGATAACACTCCACAAATAAATGATTCATTTCTGGAAGAATCAGCCAACAACACATCTATATGAATTGTAAGAGAACCTTAGCGAGAACTCCTTGGACTGCTTAATCCACTTCGTGATGAATGATGTCACCGAACCCGGATAAAAATAACCATACAATAACAATAATATAAATAAACATTGAAATCTATTGCCGACCATGAATCTTATTGTTCATGTATCAGGTAAATAAAAAATGAATATTGTCATCACAATAGATCTACTATTCACCCTATATGCTAGAATTTTCAACAAATGTGAAACAATAAAATCGATAGTAATTGACTCAAATTTGTTCGGAGAAAAACAATTTTTTCTATACTTAGGATACATAAAAACCCCCTGATTCTATTGTCAATGTCACAATTTACATTAGATTCTATTGTGGAAACAATAACTTTTATTGTCATCTTATCGTCATGAACAATATAGTCAATTTTACATACGATTGATTCTATCGTATGGTTACAATACATTTAATTGTAAATCTATGAGAATTTTTTTTTACGGGAAATTATCCGTTTCAAATCATTGAGATCAAAGTGAATTGAAAGTGAAGCGTAAGTGAAAGGCGAGCAAAGAAAAACTAGCTAGAGCTTGTACCCGAAAAAATGCAACACTTTCTTTTGTGTGCACAGAATAAAAAGCGTTTTCGAAAATGAAAACGGACTGTTGGAAAGAAACATGTAATTTTCTTCGTTATCTAATGCACATAGAGGGAATGCTAGTTTTGGCAAAAGTTAATGGGATATTTCATGTAAATTTTAGCCAAATAACGCCTGAATCTAGCCTGTTGAATGAAAGATTGCAAGCATTGCTGTTTTGTGCCTGAAAAATTACGCTTTACGCTTTCTTTGGCTTGGAATTATACGAGGGGAAATTTTACGCGCCTGTTAAAAATCATTATTTTTTTCTGTGTAGTCCACGTTTTCAGGATTTTTCCCTTTGAACGTTATTTGGTTAACTAGAAATCAGAAGAAAAATTAGTATTTTCCATTTAATTCTAACTACCATTGCTTATCTTGACAGATCGCAGCAACCGGTGCTTTGAACATGACGTGTTTTGCTTTTGCTGCGTCGTTTCGCGGATATAAAATAAAAAATTAAATAAATAAATAAATGGTGAAATCATAGTTTTTCCAAGTGCTTTCCGTAGGACGTTGTGAATGGAATCCCTCTCCTAGTGTGTTATGGTCATGTTTTTTTAGATGGATTGTGCTTCGGTAGTTTTTTCCCCATTTTTTGTTTTTTAGTGCCCTGCTCCCGCATCCGAACGAGCTTTCCAGCACCAGATAAGAAAAATTGGTGAGGTCGTTTCAGTTTATCATAAATATACTTTAACATGCCATATAACATGCCAGGATTAACTAAGTCCATTTTTTAATCTGGAAGTGTGAAAACTCTTCATCCTCACCCTTTTTTTATATGAAAATTTTCATGCGGGGCTTATTGTATATGAAGATGATCTCAGAATGTACGTGTAGGAACAGGCATTCTTGAAATGGGTCGTCGGATTTTCAAAAGAGCTATCACCTTCAATCTCCAGGGATAAAAATGTTTGCACATAGTGATCACATATAAATTACTGAAGAAATGTAGGCAATTTTCTTCCATAAAAGCACTGCCGGTCAGTGCACTGCAGTGGGAGATTGATTGTAAACACACACAACTACCATCCCAAGCAGCACAAAACTGTCATAATTGGTTGCAGCAACTTGATTGTGACTTAATTGAGTCACACTGAAGTTAGTTTGACTAAGTTGCAACAAGTGTGCTACTAGGGATTGTTTATCTTGACAGAAATGCGCATTTCATCTACAATGTGTAGACTTCTTCAGTGTCTCGTACTAATAACTCGACTACGAGACACTGAAGTAGTCTGCACTTTGTAGACGAAATACGCGTATCCGTCAAGATAAGCAAAGGTTGTTGGAATTAAATGGAAAATACTAATTTTTCTTCTGATTTCTAGTTACTGGTATTCCACTAAACAGCTCAAACTCTCTAGGGTTCTTTAGTTTATGATTACGTGATTCAGTTCACGGGGTTTTCCAGCTTGTTCTCGAATTCATGACTGCAGCTCACGAATCTGGGCACGGTTTTTTCCGTTTTAATTGCATGGGTAAACATTGATGAAGTTTTGGGTAAAACTAGTGTAGAGCAGAACTGTACTAAATGGTGGGGTAGAATAATCCACTCAATAAAAATGCTAAAATCTTCAAAACTATAGCTTTAATGGAATGATACTTTATCAATTTTTACATCAGGCAGCATAACTCACAATTTTCTAGGACAATAACGCACTAAATACACCAAAATTTGATCAAAATTGGAGGAATTGTCATGACTGTACCTCGAATGTGTTATTAAAATAAGCTTTTACCGTTCGTTTATATCCATGGTTTAAAATAAATTTACTTTACATATATCATATAAAACAAAACATCAAGATAGTATCATAACTTCACTTTAATTCAACGTATTTTCAAAATATTTAGGCAAAACTATAAAAAACTAAAACTGGGGCAGAACGCATCGTGGCGTTATAAATATCTACACGCTTAGAAAAGATTATCCAGTGGAGCAGTTAAGTGAGGGAAGCTATCGTTGAGTATAATCATGTTAATCTTACTTTGGGTATAAATAACTTACTTCTGATAAAATTTTACCCAAAGGTAAGTAATTTCAACTCAATTTTAGGTAAACATAATTATACCCAACGTTGGCTTCCCACACTTAACTGCTCCGTTGGGTACATTTTCCAAAGCGTGTATATAATGAGAAGTTGACAACATATCAAAACGTTTTGCAATCTTTATTCTATAACCATTAGCTGTTTAACTACCAAACAGAGCTAAAAAGAAGTGGCGATATGTTGAAACCTCCTCACTTTACAACTCAAATGAGTAACTTTTGATAGTAGTGTTATTACCTTTTCTCAATATTATTGTGCATTATATCCCAGTGCGTCTTTCTCCAATTTTGCGGTGCTTATTGAGCAATGAAACTGGCATTTTACCCCAGTGTCGTCTTGGGATCAAATTGAAACGTGTTTAAAAATCCTGAAAAACCATCGTTTTGAATTTAAATCACATTTGATCTACAACGAAAACACCGAATTGCACCATACTCAATTACTTCTTCCTAAATTGCAGCTTCCATTTCCTAGTAATTCACGATGTTGCTTATACGGTGCGTATTGTATCATCCTCATCTACTGTTTACAAGTGTAAAATTTCGTCACCATTTTTCAAGTGGTTATCGAGATGGTTTCCAAACAAGAAGCGCTTTTATGGGCGCGTTTGAGTAAAATCCATGCCAGTCCCACAAGTGGGTCGCGAACAATTGGGAAGAAAAAGCAAAGACGTCCGACCCCGTGAACGCAAGAAAGGTGAGGGATTGCAACAAGCGCAATCCAAACCATTCGATTTGAGACGTGGCCAAGAAAATTAATTCTTCCCTCTGGTTCATCCAGCAGACAATGAAACTGACCGGACTTTATGTCTTCAAAGTAGAAAAGGGCCTAACCGAACCGATGAACAGAATGCGGTGGCCAAATCCCGCGCCAAGAAACTGTACCGGAAAGTTCCGGAAGAAAAAAGCCGACAAATTTGCCAAGAGGTAGAGACGAAAGTCTCTTTGAACAAAAAAACAAAAAAACAATATATTACCAAGGTATTTGGTGTGGCAAGCGATCTGTGGCAAGAGCCAAATATATAAAGAAGAAATACACCGCAAATTACAGTTTCTTTAGGAACTGAAATTGTAGGAAAATGCAAACTGAATTTCAGATTGCCTACAATCGCATAACTGCTTAAATCGAACGATAGCCGAAAACATCATGAGATACTGACAATAGTACAGTGTGTCTCACAATATGTGTCACCTTTTTTCTGGGTAATTTTAACAGCGGAATTGAGTATACCCGTTTTGAGTTTTTTTTTGACAGCTTATCACTGAAGATAAATAAGCGATTCCGTTTGTTGCTATGAAAGCCATATGGGAGCAAGTTTTAAAATTACATTTGCAAATGCTTGGAACCGTGTCAGATATTCAATAGCCTTAAGCAGTTCGGAGTGAGTAAGTGTTTTGATTTTTGAACCTTAAAACGAAACTGGAAATGTCCATATTTAACACAAAGGAGGTCCAGAACGAAGAAAAAGATCAAATGTGTGAGGGAGCGAAAAAGAGGTAATCCGGCCGTATCTGGTTGTAAATTAGGCAAACAATTTCAAATGTCCCTTGCTTCAATGAACAGGCTCCTCAGACATGATCTGGATTGCAAGTCGTGCAAGAAACAACGAGTTCACGGGTTAACAAAGCGTCATAAGCAAGCCAGAGTCCAAAGCAGAAATCTTTTTGTTCGGCATTATTTTGCACGAATGGTGTACAGAACTAGGAATGTCACTGAGGAATTTGACAAAGGAAGGAGTAAGTGAGAAAGCCGTTCGATCAGCAATTAGGAAGTTCAGTGAGGATAACACGTATGAGGATGAACTAAAAATTGGGTTGAAAAAAAGGTCCCACCAACCCTTGTTTGGATTTATGTATAATCGAGCCCAAGAAGAAGGGTTCAGAGTAGGATGTGGCCTCAAAAGTTGGCACTTGAATCTTTGTTCCTATGAGAGACAGAAGTAGCCGAAACGATGTCCGACACAAGAAGCATCGACCAGGCCCCGAGTGCGAAAGTTGTACGATAAGATTCTTACTGGAAAATCGAACTTTATTATCATGGATGACGAAACCTGCGTAAAATTCAACTACACATTTTTGCCGGGCCACAATATTATACGGGAACTCTGAACCAGTCAGAGACATCCATTCAAGTCAAAAAGTTAAGTAAGTGAGCTTTGGTCCGGCAATCTATTTGTTGAATCCTTGAGAGTGTAAGCTTTTTAGAGGAATACCTGTTACTATAATATGAGAAGAAAGATTTGTCATATCCATTTAATTCCATCTACGTTTATTGCTTATCTTAACAGACACGCGTATTTCGTGTCGTGTACTAATTGTCGAGTATTAGTACACGACACTGAAGAAGTCTGCACATTGTAGACGGTATACGCGTATCTGTCAAGATAAGCCATAAAGGTAGTTGGAATAAAATGGAAATTACTAATAATTCTTCTTTTATTTCTAGTTAAGCTACACAGAAAAAAAAATATAGGGATTTTAACAGACGTGTAAAATTTCCCCTCCTTCAATTCCGAGCCGAAGGAGGCGTTCAAAACGAAATTGTTTGCAATCTATCATGCGCCATACAACAATGTTTGCAATTTTTCATACAACAAGCTAGATTCAGCCGTTATCTGGGTTAAATTCACATGAAATATCTCATTATTTTCTGCCAAATCTAAAATTCTCTTCATGTGCATAAGATAACGCAGAAAATTTAAAGTTTCTCTTTATCTGTGTAATTGTTGCTGTGATAATTTGTCGCAATCCTTCATCACAACTGTTTCGATGAACAGCTCTTACAAAAATGATTCGAAGCCACAAGGAGCCTCATTCAACAGTTTCAAACAAGAAGAAAGTGTCAAAACTTGTCGCTAAGAAAACTGTTCGCAAGAAGAAGCACCAGCTAGCATGAAATCGCTAGATTGTAAATATTGAAAACACTAACCTAATGTGCTGCTCGAATGTAAACAGTATATCTAATAAAAATTTAAGTTCCAATATTCGTGTAGTATTTTTACTGAAAACAGGGTACGTCCACCACTGTCTGAGGCAGTCTTTAGCAGTGCATGCATTTCGCGCTTCAGAAGAACCCTTCAAATTGATTGTGTCCAATTTTGTAGGTCGTACACGCTATTTACTTGCAATCCAAATTGAGTACAATTAACTCAAATTCGTCGGATGTATGGCTACTCAAAAGTGAGTATAGATGGCTAGAAGTAACACGTTGACAATTAGTAAACATCGATCGGCTTCAAGCCGATGTTTACTGTTTGTCATCATACCACTACGAACTATCGTTACTCACTTTTGAGCCGCCATACTTCCGACTAATTTGAGTCAATCGTACTCAATTTTGGGTTGTTTAGAAATAGCGTGTAGAGGAGCAAGAAGCAAATAAACGTAAACAATCAAAAACTTTAGATGCAAGCACGATGCTGATAAAATAATCATCAAAGAGTAGATTCTGTTAAGACTCGGAAATTATGTAAATGACTTAAGGAATTCCAAATTTTCTAAGCATTTGATTTGAAGGTAACACTGGTGAGAATAAATCGGCTTATTTGTCTCTATTGGCTCAGCATTATGACTATTAACTAAATTCTATAGGATAACACCAAGATGACCGTAAACTCTAGGGTTTTTTTTTTTCAAAAGGGCGAAACTAACAATGAGAGGCTCTCTCCTCTCTAGGTCTCTTTCATTTATTACAGCGCCATTATACATCTTTTGAGGGATTCCTGAGTACAGAAAGAAACACAACAGTGCTGGCTACCATACTCTACAAAAAGTTGAATGAAAAACGTAACGCTGAATCGAATATGAATGAAAGAGAAAATAATCAAAGAGAGTCTTTCAATTGCAGATTCGCCCTAATGAAAAAAAAAAACCCTAGAACTAAACTTATTCTTACTCTTGTTGTAACCACTTTAAAGCTAGTATTCTACTTACAGCGAAACGCTTGCCACAGGTGGCAGTCGACTCATCGGCAGCCAGGATACCCTTGCCGGGGGCAACGATTTGCTTGGCAATGCGAGCCAGCTCATCCTGGACATCCTTTGGTGGGTAGTTGAAATAGGTAGTCATGTTGATAGGTTTGCGGTTTGAATATCTAAAATGGAAATGGTTAAACCAATTAGTATCGATATGTTACTTAACATTCGTCCAGCACTGTTGTTACAAGCCAGGTTTATTGTGGTGATTTACAGCCAGATAGCGTTACCGTGATTCGAATGTGCGTCTCGACTAGACCAACAGCGAGTAACCGTCATAGAAACGATACACCAACAAGATGTTTTCGTAACGTGTTTTACGTTTACTCACACTGACGCGTGTTAGACGGACGTGCACCGAAGCGCATGTGCCACGGCAATGGTATTGCTCTGCCGTCTGATGATAAGCATTTGACATATGCATGTGTTTCTGTGTACAAGGTCCGGCTTTTGATGTGACACATAACAACATGGTCAATATCAGAAGCAAAATAATAATAAGTTTAATTTTTAATTAATTTTAAGTTTAAGAAACTCGTCAACAATAAGAATGCAGAGAACTATTATAGATGATTGTTTACGTAAATTTAACTCAAACAGAATTTATGTAAGTCCCATTAAAAACATTAAAAAAAATCTGCTCGAAGCGAATTCCTATAAGAATAACTGAGAGCAAATCTCCCCCTAGCATTAAGGTTCCAAAGGATCGGCTGAAAAATATCAAACTAACATCATCATTTCGAAATAACTGTAGTCCTACGTGAGATCGGTCAGCCGGCACAGCCCATCGGAGGAAAAGTTCGAATGTCGTCAAACGAGTTGCTAGCGAAAATGTCTACAAGCTTATAATGAGACGCACGCGTTTGTGTTTGGCAAACCCACCGAGCCGGCCGGCGAAGCAAGAAGAGGTAGAAATGGTAAAAAATGGAAATTCAACTTGGAACCAGTTCAAGCGAGTCAATCAGAGTTTTAAAATTGACTTAAAAATAGCACCTTTTTACGGACAGAAGCGGTTGGCGACGGCTGTGACGACCACGGTTCTGAACGGTTGGAAACGCATAGAAAAGGAGGTGTGTTATTTTCTGTGATAACCCGTGGGTCTCACCACTTAGGTGGTTTCTTTGCTTCAATTTTGAGCAGCGAGATTGTATTTTTGTTTTTTGTTGTTGTTGCTGATAACGCCGGTGAGACAACCAGTGGACGGTAGGTTTGTGTTCAAACAAACATCACCACAGCTGCAATCGCGTATTTCTCGTTTGTTGCCAACGTGGAACTTGACCGATAGGATGAGGTTTTTCGAATACGGTTTTACACGTATTATTTTCATGGGATAAGTGCTGAGCATTAACTTATTAGCAGTTTCAATGGAATTTCAACAATACTGTTTACTGTTGATGTGGTTGAGGACAATTGAAATTAGGTCAGTGTTTACTATTTATCAACAAACTAATTAAATCTTATCAAATGTCGTTAATGAATTGCATACTTGAACCCACATTTTTTGTTGACAGTAGGTTTCAAAATGAAGGTATTATGAATCTAAGAAATTGCCACTATCATGGCCAATCTGAATCAACACATCGGATTTTTTAAGACTTGAACTAATAAAATACACATATAACATTACCCAAACTTTAATCCCATGTTTCTTGCTCAAAATTTTAAGAGATTCTGATATTTGTGCCGCTAGAACAGAGTTGTACACGCTAAAAAACGGCAGTCGAAACTACCATTTCGAGGGTTAAATAAAGTGGTGCAAAAGCAGACGTATACAATAATGTCACTATCACTGATTTTATAAAAAGGAAACATTTTATTAAATCTTGCATGTACCCGCTTGTATTACTCTTTACTTATTCTTGCTTCTTAATTCATTCATTTACCAATGATCATTTGAAGGATTTATAAAATTTGTATAGTATTTTGACTGTCCTTTCCAAGTACATTTTCCGTTCAATTATCTTCATCACTTTACATTTTAACGAGTCAAATTGTTTAATTTTAACTATACGTTCAAAATCAGAAAATATGAGTATTACTGTGGAGCAAACAAAATATATAGAGATTACCCAGAATCAAATTTCGTTCATTTGAATTCCAAAACACCGGAAATCTAAAGAATAAATTGAAAAGATATTTCTAACAGACATAACAACATAAGAATCAAATTCAAGGCATGTACATTTAAGAAATAAATCAGTCTGGTCACCAGATTTTACCATGACCACCAGCAACATGAGTCAATTGTCACATTTTCGAGTAGGCTATTTGCTCGATTACCGTTGCAGACTCTTGAAAACCCATTAATTAATCAACCTATTAGCATGAAAACCTAACTTCATTCCAGAAATTCATCTTTTTACTGGATGAGATGAATAAATGCACAAACACTAGAAAATGAGCAGAAACATTAGTTATTTCCATTTAATTCCAACTGCTTTTATTGGTTTTCCTTACAAAAACGCGTATTTCGTCTACAAAGTGCAGCAGACTTCTTCAGTGTCGTGTACTAATACTCGACTGTATTACTACACGACACTGAAAAAGTCTGCACATTGTAGACGAAATACGCGTATCTGTCAAAATAAGCGGTAAAGGTAGCTGGAATTGAAAGGAAACTACTAATCTTTCTTGTCATCTTCTAGTTGAAGGTATTTCATTTAATTTATTCTAAGTTTAAGTAAGTACACTGGTTTTATTTTAAACATAAATATTTTAGAAATAACCGAAGCATGAAAGTTATTTTTTTAAATACATAGCAAACTTTTAACAAAAAGTGTAAAAATGAAGAAGCAAAAATAAGTGAAGAATAATACAAAAGGTTATATAAAAGAAATAAACTCCGAATAAATCCACCGATGTTGAGACTGAACCCTTCCTACATATATCCATAATTACGAACTCAAACGTGGCCAATATGGTACTGGATACATATTTTCATTAGAAATTCCAGGAAGATTCAGGGATATTCGATATGTTCAAAAATGAGTCTACGTGGTTTATGAATAGGCCCTTATATAAAAGAAAAAATTACATAAACATTAGAAGTTTGAAATATTCAGTCCATAGAATGAATTGTTAGACAATCCTTAGCGTCAATTTTGATTATCGATATGGATTCAAGATGCTTAATAAGTACATGATCGATGAAAATTGTGTAGTAAATGAAGACTTTGTTCAATTTTCAAATCTACTCGTTGCAGTTCAAACCCGGATCATAGATTCGCCCAGGAGAATTTTAGTGTATCCTAACACTTGATTGGAAGTAATCTATCCTGATTGAAATTATTCTTCAGTGCAAGCAAATATTGCATATCGCCCAATGCTAACACACACCAATATTTCCCGCCTACGTTGAACGTCAAATAGTACAACCCAAGTAACAATTCAAGTTTTATTGTGGTTTTAAAGCACACTTAAAGGCTAAATCATGGTCTTCAGAACCCTCATAAAACCAAAATTGTTACTTGGGAAGGACCGTTAACAGATTATGTTCCAAATAAAATAAAATATTATTTATAAGAGACCATCCGGTCTTAGAGTGACCATTATGGTTGCGTTGCAAAAGATAGAAAAACTGTCATGAAAATCTGAAAACGAGCAGAACAAAGCAGCCGGTTAGAACTCAAAAAAAAAAATGAGGAGAAATCCAGAAAATTTATGAAATTATGAAATTTTATAGAAATTTGACAAATTAAATAATTTAATTCGATTGAAACATTGTTGAAAGTCGATTTTAAAACTAAGAAATTTTGAAACTTAAAGGAATAAATATAAATAGAAAATTTTGAGAAAAACTGAAATATCTTTTGTTTTGGAATTGAAAATAACTTCTGCTGGTGCCGGTGGTATAGTGATGACTACTATTTGGCATTTTAGTGGGTCTGGGTTCAATCCTAGCCAAAATTTGTAAGATTATTCTGAGACGAAACCAAAATCTGGTCACGTCTTCCTACGGAAATGAAGTGAAGCCGTCTGTCCCGGATCATGTATTGATGAGTACGTATGTAGTAGTAGATGCCTATTTTTTATTTTTAAATTGGCTGGAAATTTCAACAAACTTTTTGATCTTCTTTTGACAATATTTGATAGCCCATCATAAAATTTGTATAAACAGTAAACATTCAAAAGACAAATTTTTTCTTTATAAAATATACATGCATTCAGGGTAATTCTTAATTCGTTCGAAAATACAAACAAGTGAGTATTGAAAGCATATTGAGACATCAGCTCGGACTAAGTTCAAATAACTTGCTTGAATTAAAAAAAAAAAAAGATTTAAAATGTTTTTTTTTAAGCGGTGAACATGTAGCTACCTCCTAACAAACATCAATGCTGAATAACTGTTTGTTCCAACAAATTTGGAGAAGTTGTTTAGCTTTTTCCTCTCGAAAGCTGAATAATTTCTCCAAATTTGTTTGAACAAGCGGTTATAAGACCCTGATATTTGTTGGGGTGAATCGTCAAAAAATTGAATTAATTTAATCAAAGAGATTTGTAGAAAAGTACTGTGAAATCGATGTTATCTTCATCTACAAATCTCAAAAGCTTTGCGATAAGGAAAAGATAGAACAAGTTCAGCAGTAGGTTCAATCTGTTTTGGGTGATAACAAATTATTTTATTTGTAAAACTCAATCTAATTGTGAAATTTTCATTAATGTATATGTTCAATACCAGATGAGCTCTTAAGTACTCTTTTGAACTTCATCAAAATGTTAAAGAGCTACATTGGCATAGTTGTCCATATTTCTCAACTACATCAATTTTGCTTAACGTATGGTACCATCTTCGTTAAAAAGCAACATTTTTTTAAATATCCTTGATAGCCCAATATATTGCAAAACTGGAAAAAATTAAACTTATGCTTCATATAACAATCTTATTAAAACTAAAAAAAGATTAAACAGAACACTTCTTAAAACCATTACAAGTAAACGCGAGCAAATTGCTTTAAATTCCACTAGAAAAAGCTTATCCTTAAGAAGATAGACATGTTACGACTTATACACTTCTCTAGAAGCCCCATGTGGCTTCTCTAGATAATTCAATGTGTATTCGACTAAACAAAATCAGTATTTACAAACTGTATAAACATAATTTGCCTCATTATGCTCAGTAATCGCATATTGAACCGTGCATTAAAAAAAGCAACTAAGTGTTCCGATTTTTCGTGCGATTACTCTGCCACCTGGTAGTCGTTCCAGCAGTCAATAGATACTAGTTACCTATCTACTGTGAAAAATTGACAGCTTAATTTGTTTGTTTGCGGCAGCTATGAGGAGAACAGTGAAACAACTTCGATCTATGGTCGCCTGCTCCATTCGGGCCTAAAAAAGTCGGCCACCATGACCCAATTCGTGTCAGCCGGATAGGATAGCGGAGACATCTACAAGATTCTGGCATTTTTGAAGAAGGGAGAATCCATCGAGCGGAAGCCTGGTTTCAGCCGTCTGACCGTTTTAAGCGACCGGAGGATTCAACAGAAGCTCAAACGGAAGGCAAGATGGCCACTTCTTTCCGTGCGTTTGTTGTATTTTGCCAAAATGTAATCCACATGCGGAAGCATCAGTCCAAGCCAGCCGTGTCGGAGAACCAAGCGCAAATCAAGAAACAACGGCTGCAGTTGAACGTGGAACGACTGGAAAGGCAAAGGCTACTTCACCTCCCAGACAAAAGAAATGAGCAGTGATGTGAAGTACATAGCACACACGTAGCTTCCAAAGAAGGTGTTGTTGAGGCTCACAATCAGTGAAAAGGGAATGTCGCGTCCCCTCTTATTTTTATCTGGACTGGCAGTGAAGGGCGTACAGTACGAAGTGGCTCCCAAAAGTTGACGCGCCTCACCTTACATCTTAGAGTAACCTTGAATTCAACACTCGAGGAAGAGACGTCAAACAAGCGCTCAAGCTGCTATCCTTCAACAAAAACTGGTGATCTTAAGACTAAGCGATAGATAGACAGAAATAAAGTTTACACGTGAAAGTAATTACAAAAACCCAATACGGCTTAAGGCTAACCTAAATTTTAGCTGGCTAAAATTTCGCGTTTCAGATTGCCTTCGAACGATAACATTAGACCGTTATAGATTATTTGATGAAAAGCTACCCAGGTAACCAATAAGTATTAGCATATGCAGTAAATCAACCCTAAATCGGCATTTCAGATGCTACAAGCATTATGTTAGCTTACATTAATTGTTATGTTATATATTCTCCGTGCGAGGAGTAACGATTATGATGTAGAAGGAGATGTTCGCTCATCACCATGAGGCACCAAGAGTGAACAACAATGTTTTTGGCTAGAATGAAAGATATGAAGAGAAAGTTTTGATAGTTCCGCTAGTATGCGGCAGGCTTGGAAATATGACAGATGTTTTTTAGGAAAATTGAGCGAAAAGGGCATGTGTACAGTGGTACTCGAACCAACGACATTTTTGCCTAACATCGACCTACCCCGCAGTGGGATGTTAGGCAAAAATGTCGTTGATGTACCATTACCATGCCCTTTTCGCTCAATTTTCTAAAACATCTGTCTATTTCAAGCCTGCCTAGCGAACTATCAAACTGTCCATATCTTTCATTCTACCAAACATTATTGTTCACTCTGTATGATGGACTCTCTACATTATGTTATCATTAAATCAGCATCTTGAATAGTATCCCCTCTAAAGTTGGATTTCAAACTCTACTTAAAGGCTTGTAGCCTGCAATCAGCATTTTGAATGCAAAATAGCATTGAGGAAGTATTATATTGGGCTAAAACGGCATTGATGTTGCATATCAGGTGACTTAGTTGCTCGAAAGGCTGCCGTAAAGACGCTTTGGAACTGCTTATTGGTTACCTGGGTACTTTATCCTGATACGTATTTATATGCGTTGTAGTGGAAAAAAAACCTATGTAACATATGTAACGATGTGTAAGTTCGGTTATATAGGCCAAGAACTTGGTTGAAAATCCTAGGAAAATACCTCAAATTGGAAAACAACAGATTTATTCAAAGGTCCCAAAGTAGATATTCGGAAAATTTAAACTGAGTGCAAAAATGTTAACAAAACCTGAGGCTAGTTCAAATAGACAATGGAATCAGGTAGTTGATCTTAAAGATCTTAAAATTATATTTCAACACTCTGAAGAAAAATTTCGGGGTACAAAAGTTTGGGGTTTTTTTTCTTTAAAGCAGGCGGTTTACACTGTACTGAAAGGATGTAAATGAAACCTTAGAGAAATCCCACAAATGAAAATGATAATCTACTCAAAGAAATTAAGATAATCTCTTAAAAGTTTTTGACAGTTGTAAACAGCTATGGCAGTCACTTGAAAGATAAGAAAAATCAAAGATTCACAGCATTATCACAGCATAAACACCACCTTCATTCCCCTAATACTGCCTAATATCCCTGATATAAACTCTAGGATTTTTTTTTCAAAAGGGCGAATCTAACAATGAGAGGCTCTCTCCTCTCACGCTCTCTTTCATTTATTACAGCGCCATTATAAATCTTTTGAGGAAATCTTTAGTACAGATAGAAACACAAAAATGGTGGCTACCATACTCTACAAATAGTTGAATGAAAAACGTAACGCTGAATGGAATATGAATGAAAGAGAAAGTAATCAAAGAGAGTCTCTCAATTGCAGATTCGCCCTAATAAAAAAACCCTAGAACTTAAATTGAAGTTAAAGTTCTTTCAGATATATAAACAATAATAAACCACAGAGAACAGACGTTCATCTTCGATCTGCTACTTGTGAAAAAGTTTTATCCGACATTCAAATGTATGTCGTTATACTTATGGTAGGCGGCGCTAAAGTTTTGCGATAACTGTCAAGTCAATGTTGATCAATGAAAAGCCTAGTACATAACCTGAAAATTTTTGTTTGTTTTTCTCTGCGCTTACTTTTCATAGCGGCTGCATATATTAACCTTTACACACGCTTTTCCAGAAAAGGTATATAAACATCAATGTCTGTTCGCTGTGAATAAACTTTGATGCATACATTCTCTTGGAGTTTCTGTCATAACATATTAATTCTTTTATAATTGCTTATCCTTTGACTTCGTCGGTGATTCGTACTCAGTACACTACGGCAATGAGGGCAAATAGTAGATGAAATACGAGTATCTACCTAAGTGATAAGCAAAACGGGATGCAAAGAAAATAACTCAATCCACTTAAAAGTTCCTCATAAGGGGAAAATTGTGAGGAACTTTAGACAATATTTTAATGATCCTTGATAAAGTTTCTGTTAACCATTCAACCATTGTTTCTCAAATGATCTGTATGTTTCATCAATTTCAAACAAGAATATCTCCCCGGCATTGAAAGTTCTCTTGCTTCTCTGTACAATTCATGTTTTGCAGATAAATTGATCAGTAGCTATTCCCGAAATTTGCAAACCGATTACATAAATGTTTGTTTCCACTTTTTTTTCTTCCGGTTAATTCAACTATGTTTGCATTACTATAACTTCTAAAGATACTCATTTCATCTGCTTTCGCAAAAACGTAAAAAAGCGTTCGTCACACGTATGTGTATAAATAAAAATGATACAAGTAAAGTGAAAATAAAAGAAAGAAAAAAGTTAAGTTAAAAATGATAAGAATATTGCGCTAAAACGATAACAAATAAAATTTAAAAAAAAAAGCCAAGTTAAATTTGAATTGTTTGTCACAATGCGTTCCTATTCAAATTGTTTTATTTTAATTTGACAATGAAGTTTCAGAACGAAAATGAAGCATACTGAATATTCATTTTGAATAGCATAATTCAGCGCCAACATTAGATAAGGGCGAATCTGCTTTTGTAAGCAATGGCTGCCGTAGTGATTTTCTCTTGGACAAATGGTCACAAATAAAAATTAAGCACTTTTAAAGGAAGACGAGATTTATCTCTATCTGCTAATATATTCAATTTGAAGGAATTGTATTCAACTTCCGATAAACTAGCAGAGAAAGAGTTTGTTTTCAAAAGCAGATTCGCCCTAATCAACTGTTGGCGCTGAATTATTTGAATAACTATATCCTTCATTATAAAGTCACGATGTTTCCCATAATTATCTGCACCCTATCAATGCATTTTTCCACCCCCAAATCCTACAAATTACCCAAGACCTTGAATTCGGAATCAACCAAGGCACAATTCCTCGGTGACACTTTCGAACACAGACTCTTTATAAAAAGCACCTGATTGTAAACAAAAAGCTACTATTTTTAAACAAACTACTGATGCCGTTGGCCACCATCACTCTTTAGTAGATACCTGCTACTGTTGGCACCAGTTCTAACACGGTGTAGTAACACCAACCACGAGAACACGTTTGTTACTAACAGCTTCCGAAACGAAAGTGAAAGCTTATTGTTCGTCGTTCTTTGGTTTTTCGAATCTACCTCCTAGAAGTGGGAGATGGCGGGAATCAGGGAAAAGAATTTCATTCACAAAAGTAGGCGCTGTCATGCGCTCAACCCGATTACATAAGCGGTTGCCCTACGGAATGGCGTCTCGTGGGTTTGATTTTGGATGGAAATTCCCACTAAAGAATCGTTAAAAATAAATCGAAAATAAGCTCATGATTGCTCAAGATGGGATGAGATGGGTTCTAAAAGAAGTAATAGATAAGAATAACAGGCGATATGAGGTCAATGCACCGGCTACAAAGAACGATGAAAATGCCGGCATATGCGCATTGTTAGTAGAAAGAGGACGGACTATTATGGGACATGCCGACTGGCATTGAAAATGTCCTTCAGACTCTGACGTAAGACCGGGTGTGGGCCAAAACAATTCCAAATTCCACCTTTCCAAACGATTGTTCAACAGCTAAACCGTTCAGTAGAAACTGTTCAAAGTACTCACTGCAGAAAAGTTTCTAGTCAATTATCAGCAATTAGGTGGTTATGTTTGCGTTTTCAAAAACAGCAGTCTCATGCGATCGGTTGCAAAGCTGTGTGAGCGTAATTGAACTTGACCCACAGTCTTCGAGGAAGGTCATCGCTACATCTTCGCACGGCGCTGCTAGCCATGACGTATGTGTTCTTCGATCGCAAGTAGGAGAAAGTGAAAGCAGGCTGGTCCGACTAAACAAAGTTCTTATCAATGTATGAGCCGAGATTAGAACGCTGGAAAATTCCATCAGAGCCTAAAGAATTGAACTTTTCTCCTTCGGATAGGTACCGATGCAGAATCATCAGAACAACACGTGTCTGTTGAGGTTCAGATACAGCACTCGAGCAGTTATTTTCAGATACTACGATTTGCAATTGATGAGCATTGCCATTAGTTGCCGTCTGATGAAGGAAAACTTAGTTCGAAATCGAAAGTTGCCAACATGCGCAGAATCGATTCCAAATTTCGATTATAGAAGGTTCCATTTTTCTTCCCGACATTCCAGTATGAGGTGAACAATTGGTCCAAATGCAGTTACATTTCTTTACATCCTTTGAATAATAATTCAAAAGCGATAATGCATGAAGTAAATTAATAATTAGAGGTCATTCCAAAGTTGCGAGAGCGTCGGCACACCCTCTAACACTGGAAGGCAACGAGGGGACATCCTTGTATCGTTGACCCCTCTTTTAAAAAAAAAGGAAAGTGGTTCGAGAACCAATTTTTTCGGTCGATCCGAAGGTTACACCAATGTCAAATTTAAGCAAACAAAATATTCAGAATGTTCTTGAATCGTTTTAAACACTGCAGTTTACCATCTCCAAAGATTTCTCTAAGTCTCCTCCATGATACGATCTACCATCTTGCACTATCCATAAGTGATACCCATCCGCACTATCAGTGCAAATTGCACCTCAAAGCATTACGACATCGCCGAACAAGTTGCAAATTTTGCATTGGGTAATACCCCATCTAACTCACTAGGACAAACCCCCACTAGCGCACCGCACAGCTTCGCAAAAAAAACCTTTTTTCCGGCAAATCACCACAATAAATTCTTCTCCACTTTAAAAAAGAAATTCAATCCAATAAAAGAAAATAGTCTACTCACTACTTCACCAAATACGAGAGCACAAATTCGGCTTATTGCGACCTTTACTGGAAGGCGTGCACACACGATTTAAACGAACCGAACGACTGGGAGCAGTATTATGAGCCAGAGCGAGACGTCAAAAGGTTGAATGAAGGTCACCGCTGACACGCCAGTGGCGGCGAGCGGCGGCAAAGTGGCGAACTACGCCGTCGGTGACGTTCGGATGACAGCCACCCGTCGGTGGACATCTGGCGAGCAAGCTGTGAATTGGAAGCGTTACCAAAGGTGACGCTTGTGTAACGCAGCCGAATTCGAGAGTTTGAAAATTCCAATAGGCATATTTGAGAATATTTTCTGAAGTTTTTAATATATTTGTGTACTGCTACGGATGCAAAAATGGCTATGTCAAAGGGTGCAGAAAGATTGCAAGTCGATTGATTCATATAACGGCGTTGAGTCATATCCTTGGTCATTGTGTGTCTTTCACAAGAATGATGCAATAGATGGTTGGGGATTAGTAAAAAGTGCCCACTGTTCATCATGTTCCAGATGTTCACCTGGCTTAGAAACGGATTTAATTGGGTTTGTGGAGTTAGTTCAGTAACACACACAGTTTGTCAATATAGTGTAGCTCAAATTAAAGCGTTTCCGATTCCAGTCTGCATTGTGCTCTCATACCGTGCGGTTCTATTTTCTGTTTGCTGAAGAAAGTGCTATTGCTATCTAACGCTACAATAAGTTTCAAACAGCACGCCATTGTTAAATACTACCTACCATTGTTAGATAACCTCTTATTCCTTTTCATCCTTGTTTAGGTCCTTCGGGTAACCCGGCATCGGAAAATTCCTCTTCGGACCTTCGAATTCTTATAGTTATCTGCTCTGACGTGGATTTGGAGTAATTTCTTCTGCCACTATGGCAAATAAACGTAAACACAAAGGGCAAACTATTGATTCGCCTTCAAATAAAGTTAATGTGAGTAAGCAATTTGATTTGAGTGATCCATCATCTAACCGAAACTTGAAAAAACTTTCTCGATTGATAAAGGAAAAAGTTCCCCCGACGGTGGTGACAATTGACAATTGTTGACAACTTTTCGCAAGGAAATCATTTCATTTGTTGAAGGTGTGAAATATTCCCTTCAAATTTCCAGACGAGGTGAATGCCGTTTGCTTGCAGCAATCTTGAACGGATTAAAACGACTTCTTGAGTAAATTACTTCGAAGAAACACAATTTTTGCACTACGCAACCAAAGCTGAACGTCTGCGAAAGATTGTCTTGAAAGATCTGCCTAGTAGTAAATCCCTGGAAGAGATCAAAAGCGATTTGATAAAATTACTTGGAACTAGCCAAATCCAAGTAATTAAAATGAAAATGTAATCCCGCCCTGCTCGCAAAGGGTTTTCAAACGATTTTTATTTAGTTCGCTTCAAGTCAAGTGAACTTGTTAACGTTAGGGCTTTGGAAAAAGCACGGCTTTTGCTCCATGTCCGAGTGAAGTGGGAACATTTCAAGACCCGAATGAAAAAGAGTTAAAGATTTACAATAAAATGTATTGTAACCATACAATAGAATCAATAGTGTGTACAGTTGATCGTATTAAAGGGTGATACGGTCAAAATTTGGTCAAGGGAAAACGCGTGTAAATCGGTGAAATCGTTTATTTAAAAAAATCAAATTAAGTTTCTTTTTCAAGTTCAATTAGTATAAAATTCAGGAAAAATATTCAGTTAGGCTTCCGCTTTTCCAAATCCGAATTGCCGGGCCTTTCGCTTGACCCCTGCCATCAGATTTTGTACAGCCACCTTGTCCACCTTCTTCGCCGCAGAAAGCCAGTTTGCCTTGAACTGCTGCTCGTCCTTAGCAGTTTTTTTGGTCTTCTTTAGGTTCCGCTTGACAATAGCCCAGTATTTCTCAATTGGGCGGAGCTCTGGCGTGTTGGGAGGGTTCTTGTCCTTGGGAACCACCTGCACGTTGTTGGCGGCGTACCACTCCATGGCCTTTTTACCGTAATGGCAAGATGCCAAATCCGGCCAAAACAGTACGGAACAACCGTGTTTCTTCAGGAAAGGCAGCAGACGTTTATTCAAACACTCTTTCACGTAAATTTCTTGGTTGACAGTCCCGGAAGCTATGAAAATGCTGCTTTTCAAGCCACAGGTACAGATGGCTTGCCAAACCAGATATTTCTTTGCGAACTTTGACAGTTTCGTGTGCTTGAAAATATCTGCTACCTTTCTCCTTCCTTTTGCCGTATAAAACTCCTGTCCCGGAAGCTGCTTGTAGTCGGCTTTGACGTAGGTTTCGTCGTCCATTACCACGCAGTCAAACTTCGTCAACATCGTCGTGTACAGCCTCCGGGATCGCGCTTTGGCCGTCGTATTTTGTTTATCATCGCGATTTGGAGTCACTACCTTCTTGTAAGTCGATAGTCCGGCTCGTTTTTTGGCTCGATGCACGGTTGTAGACGATACACCCAGCTTATTTGCGGCATCTCGGAGAGATAGGTTAGGGTTTCGCTTGAAACTACCGGCAACTCTCTTTGTCGTCTCAGCGGCTTCCGGTTTTCGATTTCCCCCCGATCCAGACTTCCTGGCTGTCGACAAACGTTCCCCAAACACTTTAATTACATTTGTAACGGTTGATTTGGCAACTTTTAGCGATTTTGCCAACTTTGCGTGCGAGTAGCTCGGATTTTCGAGATGTGCGAGCAAAATTTTGATACGCTGCTCTTCTTGCTTGGACGGCATTTTGACAAATGAAGAGTGAATTCCAAAATCAAAATAGTAGCAACATTCTACACACACACACCTTCAAAATGAGGGGTGTTCAGGTTTTTTAAATGCAAAATTGAAAGAAATACGTCAAGTTGATATTGACCAAATTTTGACCGTATCGCCCTTTATTCGCGAGATGAGATAACATTAGGACTTACAGTTTCTACAATAGAATCTATTGTGAATTGAGATATCAACAATAGAAAAAAGGGGTTGTTATGTATCTTAACAATAACAAATGGCAGTTTTTTTCTGAACAAATTTGAGCTAGTAAATATTAATTGTATTGTTTCACAATTGTTGAAAATTCTAGCATATGGGATGTATAGTAGATCAATTGTAATTACAATGTGATTTGTCTGATACAAGAACAGTAAAATTCATGGTCGGCAATAAATTTTGTTGTTATTGTACATTATTAAATTGTAATCGTATTGTTATTTTTTTTCGGGGAAACCTGGAGGAAATTTCCAGAGCCTCACCCAGTGCCGTAAGTGCCAGGGATGGGGTCACAGAACAAAGCATTACCATAAGATTGGTCGCACAATAAGGACGATTGTCCTGTGAAGGAATGTCCAAAAATATATAAATGTTTAAATTGTGGCAAAAACCATCAATCAGATTATTGGGATTGCAAGTCTCGCAAAAAAGTTTTGCTATGAATCACCTGAAAAACTAACTTTTTTAGCCCTAAAACTCATGAGTCTTATAAGAGATATTTAAGTAATGTTGTCTTGCAGGCTCCATTTTGGGTCTATTCATGGATCATTTTCTAAATTACGCATTAAAACAATTAACGTTAGAATTTATTCTATTAATTTATTCACATTTCATTGTATAAGGAGTGTATCGAATATAAGCTATGTACATACATTTGCGTGGTACGCATGTATTTGTGATGGTTTTTTATGCTCTGAACACTGCATGCTGTGCGTTTGACTGTCAGCTTTCTTTTGTTTACTTGTTTGTGCGGTTCAAATTCTGCGTTTTCAAAATGTCGCGTATTGAAAAGGAAGAGAAAATTAAGGTTCTGGACACATGGCTAAGTGAGAAGGGTATTACTATGCAAAAATTGGCGAAGCGGTTTGGAATTCATCATGCGAGTGTTAAAACCATCATTAATAAGTTTGGGGAACACTATTCTTTGGACGAACTACCAGGAAGAGGCAGAGAACCCGGTTCTTCCAACCCGAAACTGGAGCAGAAAGGGAAGGTCCATTAATTATGTCACGCAGTAAGGGGGGAGGGGGGGGGGGTTTTGAGAAAACGTGACGATCCATACAAAAAAAGTTGAAGGTCCATACAAAAAACGTGACAAGGGGGGGAGCGGGGGTTGTAAAAAGTCAATTTTTGCGTGACGTAATTAATGGACGTTCCCAAAGTGGTATCTCTAATCATGAAGAACAAATCAATGTCAATACCTGATTTGGCCAAAAAAGCAGCAACAAGTGTTGGAATGATCCAGCGTATCAAGAGGCGAAACCACCTGAAGGCCTACAAGAAGCAGAAAATCTCGAAACAAAGTGCAGAACAGAAGAAGCGAGCAGCAACAAGGGCCCGGAAATTGTATTCGCGTCTTTTGCAGCGTCCGGATGCATGCGTTTTGATGGACGATGAGACCTATGTGAAGGAGGACTCAAAAACCCTTCCAGGTCCACAATACTTTACTGCCGTCGTTGGGGAGGATGCGAGCGATGCGGACAGGTCGATTCAAGTGGAGAAATTCGGTCGAAAGGTACTGGTATGGCAAGCAATATGTTCCTGTGGTTTGAAGTCAACCATTTTTTACACTACCGGAACTATAAATGCGGAAATCTATCGATCTAAGTGTCTCCAGAAGAGATTGTTGCCTTTATATAAGAAGCATAGTACACCTCCACTGTTTTGGACGGATTTAGCGTCGGCTCACTATGCCAAAACCACTCTCAATTAGCTTTCGGAAAGGGTATAGATTTCGTTGAGAAAAATATCAATCCACCAAATTGCCCTCAGCTTCGACCCATCGAACGTGGGCAATCGTGAAGAGGGTCTTCAAGAAGACTGGTAACGCAGCTGGGAACATGCAGGAGTACAAAAAAATTTGGGCTCAAGCGTCCAAAAAATTCGATGCAACACTTGTCCGGAACTTGATGAAGAGCATTCGATCCAAAGTTCGAAAATTCGTGAAGGAATAACTTTAATTTCATCCGGCCTTCATTATGTTCAAGTTTAACCTCGTACAATAAAGGATCAATTTTTTGTATGAATAAAATATCGGTTTTCAACATAATTTGAAAGAAAGTTTGTGGATAGCTTATTTTCGATACACTCCTTAGAAGATGACAAATAGAGGTAAAAGAAAGCAAAACATTGTTATACGAATAACATTGAATTAGTACCACGCGTAACATATAGAAGTTGACTGATTAAATTTGATTAATTAGGGAACGTCCATTAATTACGTCACGCAAAAATTGGCTTTTTATTACCCCCCTCCCCCCTTGTCATGTTTTTTGTATGGACCTTCAATTTTTTTTTGTATGGATCGTCACGTTTTTTGAAACCCCCCCTCCCCCCTTAATGCGTGACATAATTAATGGACCTTCCCTTAGACTTAACAATTATTGATTGTAAGTACACTACATTGAACTACATGCAGATTAGATAAATAACATTAAACTTACATTTACTTAGCATATCGAACAAAGGTAGTTGCAGCATCAGTTCAACGCGGACATATAAAATATTAAAAGGACTTATATTTGTAAGAAGACATGAACACACGTTACAGCCGTTAATAACATAATCATGGAATTACAGTCTTAAGCATACTCCACCCAAAACTGAGTTGCTAAATGAAGCGTCCGAAAATCTGTGCTTAGAGCTGTCCGCAACAAACTTAAGAAAATATAACCTCATATCGGTGGATGGTAATTTTCCCCACAAACAGAGGTTAAGAATTGCATTTGCTTCATCGTTTTACCAGCTAAGCTATGTCATGGTCGAACAAACCACAAAGTGTGGTACGACGCATGACAGAGGACGAAAACAATGCTGATTGTCCTCTTTGTACACAACCAAACAATGCTGACCAGTGGATGGTTCAATGCGACGTCTGCGAAAACTGGATCCACTTTTCCTGTGCCGGCGTGTACGAGCGTGTACTAGATAACTCACAGGTAAACACCTGTGTGAGATGTGCACAACCTCCACCGCCGAAATCCAGATCGGCTAGATCAGCATCATCTAGTGTACGTGCCGCCAAACGAGAGCTAGAGCTGCAAAGATTAGTTGAGGTAAAAGCACTTCAAAAAAGATTACTTAAGAAAAGACAGGAAGAAGAAGAAGTACTACAGAAAAGAGCAATGGAACAGGAGCAGGAAAGGAAAAGGAAAGCGATTGAGGATAAGCTGTCGCTGGAAAATCAGTTTATTGAGAAGAAGTTTCAGATATTGCAAGCAGGACTTGAGGAGGAAGACGACAACAGGAGTGTACGGAGCAGTATTCGGGGCGTTCGAAGCACAGTACAGAGTTGGATCGAGGAACAGGAAAAGTTCACTATGGCCACCGGTACCGGAATCGAAAGAGTTCCCACCCGTCAACGTCAACGTCAACGACTGAAATCTTTCCAAATCGTACGTCTGACACGAACAAGAATAACGGCAACAACACATCCAAAGTCGAAACCCACGACAATCTCCCAGCTGTATCTATAAACTCAACCACACCATCGTTAATCGGTGCCATGTGTCAAGGGTTACAGGCCTCTTCTATAACGCCATCAGCATCGACGGTGGTGAATTCACGTGTGGTTACAAATTTAACGGCACTGCAGATCTCTTCTCCTGCTACCCGCCAGAAGAATTTACTGTCAACAAAGAACTTGGCCATTTCTCCCCCTTTCGAGTCAACTGCGACCAATCTAGTAAATGTTCATCAACAGCGTGGAACTGACTGTCAGCAACAGAGATTTATTGGTCAACAGCAATTACACCAGTATCCAGGTTCCAGCATCGTTTATGATAGTCGTCTTAAACCGATGGTAACATTAGCTAATAGTAAGACGCTCAACCAAGGTATGTTCTTTGAAACTGCTTCCCCAAGTCATGAACCGATCGCATCTTAATTTCATCGACTCTAGCGGTGGGATGGGGCCTAGTATTACACTTGAAAGTAATGTAAATGACACATACACACAGCCTCCCCAAAAGTACACCCTATCTCAGTCACTAGTAGGAAACGTTTCGAATTCAGTAGGTACAATCATTACACCATTTGAACCCTACCTGTCTCGCATAAACCAACGGGTGTGTCGCCAGTAATTTATATCCAATCACTACACCGGTGGTTGTCGACAGACAACACCAAAATGTATGTAGTATCCCGAGTAACCGTACGGGTATTCAGTCATATGCGGCGACTCATGCAGCTCAGGATTAAGGATTATACACTACAGCGAACTTATCGGATATACAACATGGTGGTGCAGCCACAGGTGTGCAACCACCGTTACAGCGACCAACATCCGCATATGGACCAACCCCACAGCAAATCGCAGCAAGACACGTTGTACCAAAAGATTTACCGCTGTTTACGGGTGATCCAACGGAATGGCCACTCTTCGCTAGTAGCTACTACAATTCGACGGCTATGTCTGGCTACTCTGACGGAGAAAACTTGATGAGGCTACAACGTTGTCTGAAAGGCAATGCAAGAGAAGCAGCTCATTATCATCTTCTCCATCCGACATCGGTGCCACAAATAATGAGGGTCATCATCACAAACTCTTTTCGAAAGCATAAGCAGACAAGCTAGCAACCGTTGTTAGTTTCGGTCTCGTAGTTCAAAACTTCTACAGCCATCTACAATCAATGGGTATGAAGGCTCACATGTCAAATCCTACTCTTCTTCAGGAGCTGATTGACAAGCTACCTTCAAACTTAAAATTGGATTGGGCCTTACACCAGCGTCAATTGGCAGTCGTTGACCTGAAATCTTTTGGTGTTTACATATCTTCGATCGTGTTTGCTGCTAGCAAGGTTACTGTTGGTTCTGAGCCCGTAAAAAGATTCGAAAAGTCAAAAGGAAACGAGAGAGAGGTTTCCTGAATGCCCATTCTACGGAAGACGTAGAGAAACGCGATCAAGAAGAACGAAAGGGGAACAACTCAGGTGAGTCAAAGACTCTATATCGTCCTAAGCCTTGCTTAATTTGTAGAAAGGAATGTAACAAGGTGAAGGATTGCAGTATTTTCCTGAAGGCAACTATCGACGACCGCTGGAAGCTAGTTCAACAGGCGAAGCTGTGCTGGCGATGCTTGTTAGGTCACGGAAAATGGCCGTGTAAAGCGACAGTATGTGGAGCGAATGGAATCTACCAACGTCATCATAAGCTGTTGCATCCTGTGAAGCCAGAGTCATCATCGATAGCCAAGGATCTACAAAAAATTACTAGAACTGTAGGTGTTCACCGTCACCAGTCTCGTCCAACTCTTTTCCGTATCGTTCCAGTCATCATTCATGCGAAAGGGATGTCGGTTCGCACGCTAGCATTTCTCGACGACGGATCCTCTTACACGTTAGTAGAACAAGAACTAGCAGAGGAACTCGACGTAACCGGTGAAATAGAACCGCTTTGTCTCCACTGGACGAGCGGAATTACAAGATCTGAGACAAATTCTCAACTGCTACAGGTGGAGATAACAGATGCCAAACATACTTTGGAGGGTGTGCGAACAGTGGAAAAGCTTGATTTTCGAATCGTACGTGAAGCTGGCCGATAAATATAAGTATTTGCCAGGCCTTCCAGTGGCTAGCTACGAAAACGCCGTGCCGAGAATTCTGATCGGCGTGGATAACGCCAACTTGTTAGTCACGCTGAAGAAGAGAGAAGGGAAAAAGTTTGAACCAGTTGCGGCCAAAACAAGGCTTGGTTGGACGATCTTCGGAAATGTCGAAGGATTCGACGGATCATCACACCGGCTTCTACATAACTGCGCCCAATCATCTGATAACGAACTTCACGATAAGGTCAAAGAACTCTTTTCTGTGGAAAGTATTGGTGTTGCGGTTTCTCCAGTGGTTGAAACTGAAGAAGATCGTCGTGCTCGACAGATTATGGAAGAAACCACCATCCGATCATCATTTGTAAGATTTCATACCGGGCTCCGTTGGACGCCAAAATCGGTTGACTACGATGGGCTGGGCATGTCGTAAGAATGTTGGACGCCAGTCTTGTTATAATGGTTTACTAAAACAAACCGACGGGTACAAGAAAAAGAAGCGCGCAACGAGCAAAGTGGATCGATCAAGTAGAAGGCGAACTGCGGACTCTCCGCAGACAGCGAGGCTGGCGAGGTACAGCCATGGACCGACTACAATGGAGACAACTTCTGTGTACAGCAGAAGGCAAGGACACCGGCTCTGGTCTGATGGGTAAGGTAAGCAAGGAACGCGTTGGATTGGCGATATCGGATGAATCAGTGAACAATTAATACATTTAACAGATGACAGTTAATAACAAGTATACCTCGATCATATGAACACGACCCTTAACTTTTTCCGATACTCTTTTCTCAAAAATGACAAACCAATTTGAAATACCAACAACAGCACCAAACAGAAGCGGCATTCCTCTAAACATTGATTATCTAGTTTTGTAGAACAAGTTTGCCTTTTTTTGTGAGTAATCCTCATCGGAGTAGCTTAGTGATAGTGATATCGAGGTAAACCTGCATTTCGATTTCCATAAAAGAAAATAGGATGTGATATCAGTAAAAGCATCGTTTCAACATTCCGTCACTTCATTCCGTGTGTTTGTTTACTTGTTCATAGAACTAACATTGCTCATTTTCAATAATCACTACTTGATAATCACCTACTCGGTTCGCGTAAAATATGTCCTATATGTATATGTTTGGTAAAACAATTTTCTTCAACTTCACAATTTAAAATTCACGGCACAGTTTCACTTAAAAATCATTCCTCCAACCAACCCGGTACATAATTACTCCGCTTTGAAGAAGAAACAGAATGCTTTTCTCACACAGTCATATCGCAGTAGACACAGACATTTTTGTTTGATATGGGCGAAGTGTTTTTCAAAAATTTCCGCATTGAAGGAATTTTAAGCACGGATATCTACCACAATGAACAACGAACACACGCACACATTGATACATTAATCATCGAAGTCGTCGGTGCTGCTTATAGCATAGAAAAGGCATCTCATAGCTTGTCATTTCGATTCCCGGTGGTGAAGACATTTCGTTCGTGATAGATTGGTCCTTGATGAGGGTTTGGTGCTTATCATGTCATAATCATATATTTGATTGATTAGCCTCGAGCTGGCTGGAGGAATGATCTTGTTTTCGTACGGTAATTTAATAACACTGCATGAACATGTGGAATAAGCTTACTTGCACACATTTTAGTCAACAACGAGCGGCTGCAAATAACATATGTACAAAATAGTGTTGAGGCATTTGACAAGCAATGGCTTGGTTTCCTGTTTGAAATATTTATATTTTTTAACTAATGCATATTTTTTCTTTCGAACAGCTACCGACAAATGTATAACATTGAAGCTCACTAACACATTGATATTGGCAATTTCTCGAAGGCTCAGGGCGCTTTCCCAGCCGCAAATTTCACTCAAACAGGCATTGTCTTTAGCAGGCGCGTTCCATTTATGTTATGTGTGATTTTTTTTGTTAATTTTATATGATAGAATTATCGAACGCGTGGCTAATTGCTGCCCCAACTATGAAAATTTTATTTTAAACTTATCGTAAATTTTGAACTAAATTTCAACTCATTTTTCCATGGCTCGTGATTACTATTGATGCTGTTTATTGGTATGTGTATGTTTTCTGTTAAATGCCACTAACGGCAACCGGTTATTGTCTATAACATGTCTAAATCCTGTACGAATGTTGTTATCATTTTCAATAATTTGTTCTACAATAACCTATCGGACAGTTACGGTTTCTCAAATTCACATTCATGTGCGAAAATCGAGGTTTCGTTTGTAAAGTTGAGCAGCTTTCGAGAGTTTGCAATGTGGAAAGGAAACTGGTAATAAATATCCAAATAAAAAATGATTGTCTTAGTTGATGAAACCGATCGATATGCACTAGTGTGCGCAGTATGGGTGGCAAACAAATTTCAAAATAAAAGTTTATCAAAACTTTGAGCAGTTCTGGGCAAATTGTTGTGAAGGATTGGTAACCTTGATTGATTGCGTAAATTTTGTCTTCCTTAGCGAAGAGCAAAAAATTAAACGGCATGACTAAAACGTAAGATTTTTTATTGTTTCTCTTAACGAGTATGGTCAAACTGCAGAGAATTGAGTTTCGTAGTGTTAAGTTATTAATTATATCTAAGTCGATTTCGATAAGTGCCATTCCCTCCAGAACCAACTGCTCCATGAATTATAGTCTAACTAAAGTCAACTGAAATCACAATCACCCACTTCTCTTGTATCCGTGCCCCATTCCTGATGCAGACCGTAAGAAAAATTATCTCGTCTGACCCAACCCGATTATAATGACAACAGAAAGAACAGCCACAATAATAATTGCCGCTCTAGAAAGCCGATGCTCGTGACAGACTATCTGTGTTCTCCTTTTGTTGCCTATGTAGTTATTTGGTTTATGAACAATCATTTTGCCTTTGTCTAGAAACGTGCATCACATCAACGTCTGTTTGCGAAGATGAGGCCCGAGGCTCTGTCTAATCCTTACGATGCCGTCTGTCCTTGCTAACATTTTGCTTAATTCTGGCCTTCATTCCGCTGGATAATTGTACAACCACCATCCCAAAACCGAGTAGGATTGATGGCATGCTGTTATCGCATGGTGATTCACTCAGTGAATCTTCGGTTCGTCCTTCTTACACTGTACAGAGCTTCGTCCTGACGTTCAGAGAAAATGTACAGACACACTTACATAAACATTGATACAGCCAGCTACGGTATTGTGGTTTCGATATCCAGAACTTGACTTGTCTTAACTCTATCGTTACGAATCTAAGTGCATAGTTTGCTGCCCCGTCCTTCGGTGCTTGTATCTGTCTTTAATCACGGTTTTATTTATACACAGTCTGCTTGCGACACAAAAGTGTGACAATCGATTTTACGATTAACTTCCTAGATATCAATAGTCAACATGATTTCGCATTGGTTTATTTTTGTTGTCCGATCATACCTACATTTTCACAACTCCTGCTTCCGCTACGTCTCTAATATGTAACACTATTTTTAGGCTTGATTTCGAACACGCTTCTCACGGTATTCCACCCAGAAAGCTATCTCCATCATACAATTTGTGCTTATTTATGTCTCACTCCTAAATATATTCCCTCTCGGAAGGCGGCTGCAACTATGTGTGGCACCTCGTGGTCATTCTCCAACCAGCGCACATACAGCTACTACTAGAGAATCGTGCATCGGTTTTTGCTTCTAATAGATTGGGAAAATTCCAGCTTGGGTGCTGTGCCGCCCACCGGGTAGCCCATCAGTTCTTTGAAGATGTCGCCGATTTTGTAGTTGTGCCTGTGGGAGAGTAAGAAGCGAATGATTTCACTGTGATAATACAGTTATAGTACATGATCTTTTTAACGAGCTTTCGCTGGCTCTCGACTTATTATTCTAGACGCATTATCGACAGCTATTAATTGGGATCTTTCCATACCAACACTTATGTCTGAATTTTTATAATCTTTCCCAGGAAAATCGAGAAAATTTCCAACCCGAAGAATCTTCTGTCGTCCGGACGGGAAATCGAACCTACCAACTTCAGCATGGTACACCGGGTAATTGATGACTGAGTTATCTGAGGCCCCTGATAACGAATAGAAGAGAAGATTAAAATGTGCCCGGTTGGCCCATCCTGGCAGCCCGAGCAGGAACGAATAACTTGATAACTGGCTTTGGTATTTAAGAGCTCATATTAGGAGGTAAAATACCTGAGGATAATACTCTAAAATTGTTCCCACAATCGTATGCGAATACCAAATTGAGGTAAGACAATACCAAAATAGTACCACTCAGGTATTCCCAGGTATCCGAAACAACAAGTTTTGGTATTCGAGAGATAATTTGCTTGCAATTCTTAGGTATTTTGCTTAGGTATTTTACCTCTTAATCTGAGCCTTTTAATACCAAGGCCAGTTATCAAGATCAAAATGAGGTATTCACATGCTATTATGCTAGAGGTTCCCGAGCAGGACCCGAGCAGGAGAAAATAGCATGTGAATACCTAATTTTGATCTTGATAACTGGCCTTGGTATTAAAGGGCTCAGATTAAGAGGTAAAATACCTAAGCAAACCACTCAAAACAATTGTATTCATATTCAAATAGTATTTATAAATTCCATTCACTCTCAAAAAATTCATTTCGATAAAAATAACTCTGCTGAAAATCAAAATTTACCCATGTCAAATTAAACGTCAGTATTCTCAAAGTTAAATATTTATTTCAGCTTGTTTTATAATAATTTAGATTTTTTTTAAATGATGTTTTGAAATGGCATTTATGATAACAATTTTGAGGCTAACCTGTTTCATTGTGACGCTAATTTGCTCTATGCAAGACCATTTAGCTGTCAAACAGCTTATATGGCAAATAAGCTGCTGCCAGAAAAGAGTTTTGGCAGTTTAAGCTACATCAAAAGGACTAAGAAAAGTATACGAAAGAATGCGGGAAAGCAATGCTATATACGAGGCGATGCATTATTCAAGATAATTCCATCTGGATGGGAGACTGACTGATGTTGTAGTTTTTTAAACGACCTTAATTGTTGGGTAGTTGGCAGATTTCTTTTTAGAACGCTTAGTAAGGTTTGCTTAATATTTCGCTTGAACGTGCATTTTTTTTTTCACTTTTTTAGTTTGTTGTTATGCGAATCCATCTTTGTTTAATTGTATAATGTAAACATTGGTAGAGTATCTCATCATAAACTATATGTAGTGCTAAATGCTCTATGCTCTCGTCAGACTCCAAATGGCTTACTGATGGCTGTATAATGCTAAAGCGTGCTTATGCAATATTTTATCATAACTCTGATAAAAAAAGGCACTTATTACTGACCGGTTTTATGAAGGGATAGAGTTCCTCTTAAAATTTTTTTACAGCTAGAATACTTCATTTGCTTGCAAGAAGGGGCTATAAAAACAGTCTAAAGTAGAATAATTAAAGACACATCATTCGCATCATAGAAAGCTGCAATGAAACGAAATAGCATGTCTATTAAAATAACAAAAACCCTTATAAATTAAAAAAAAAACTGCTACTTGGATAGTGTACCTGTAAGTCTCCGAACTACGGTATGTAAAATTACGGTGGAAAACCACATTAATACAGCAATAAGATGAAAGGAGATTAATTCTTCTCACTCATTTCAATAACATTTGCATATAAAAAAATGGAGAAAAATTGCCGATTTTTCATGGGCACTGACGAAACAACCCATGCAGCATCAGTCAGCAGACAAAATTCGACAGCTCTATCAGTCGAGCTCTAGCCGTGACGGCATAACAGTGAAGCAACTCCAATGGACGGCTTCCCGCCGCGTCGAAAACGGACATCGTGCGGCACTTTGTGGACGCCAGATACTCCCGTTCCAGCATCTACAACATCTTGGCACTATTAGACAACAATCAGAGCATCGAAAGAAAGCCCAGTTCCAGACGGCCGACGACCTTGAGCGCCAAGAAGCTCCAAAGGATGCTGAAGAGGAAGACCGAGGTAAAAGTGGCTACATCGCTGCGTGCGTTTCGTCGGGAGGTCGGTTCAACCGGCCATACAGTGAAAATACCTGGCGAATATGAACATACATGTCAGGAAGCGGAACTCACGTCCACTGGCTTCGGAGCTGAAGGCAATGACGCAGCGGCAGCGGCGGAACAAGATGGTCAACTCGATTTTCCCGGTGAATCGCGACGTGGCGGTGGTGATGGACGACGAGACCTATCTCACCCTGGATGGCGACGACTGGCAGGGCACTTCGTATTTTACTTCCCTCACGAAGGAAGTGAGCTCCGAGGTGAAGTTCATTTCACACTCCAAGTTCCCCAAAGAAGATGCTGCTGTGGCTGACAATTATTGAGTAGGGGATGTCAAATCCGCTCTTTTTTCGCTCCAGACTGGCCGTGAACGGGGAAGTTCATAGTACGAAATGCTTGGCGGAAGTTGCATCGCTCATCAAGTAATCCCAAAAGGGCGAAGACGTGGTGATCTGGTGTCGATCCACTACTCAAAGCGATCGTTGGAGGAGATGGATCGACTGAATATCGAAGTGGTACCCAAGTGGGCGAACCCACTCAACGTTATCCAGCTGCGTTCCATCGAGAATTTCTGGGCCAACCTGAAGCGTAAGATCTACTCCAACAATTTTGTCGCGAAAGCTGAGGAGGAATGGTTAAATAAAACGAAGAAAGAACTCAAAGACATACCCTCACGCATTTTTTCGTTTGCCATGGTGAATGTTCCGGTTAACAGCCGGAAGGCACCTCGCAAGGGCGTAGAGTTTTTTTGCAAGTAAGCTTAAATAATTACCTTCCATGGGAAATTTATCAGAAGCAATTATCTGTCTTAGCTATATTCTTATCACCAACCAAAAAAGTCTTATTTTAAATGCAAACGTCATCATAAGCTTATCCGGCTTCAAAGTGGTTCCTGATACCTTTATAGAATTAATGACCGTAGAAAGACAGCATAATTTAGCAAACATGGGCGGATTCCATTTATGGTGGTCTCTAATGAAACATGGGTCTACCTTTGTAGTTTCATCAGATAATATCTCGTGATGCTTCGTATATAGGATGTTACTTTCTTCAGCAAAGTTATTCCGTAGAGACTTTTAGGATGGTAAACTAAGGAGTTCAGAATTATCTCAGTACGCAGCGCTAGTGTGCTTATAAACTTACTTTATAACCTGAATCACGAGATCCTTGACATATCGCAAGTTGGCGTCTTGGACAAAGATGATTGGTTGATTGAGGCCTTTCGAAAGTTGTAAACATAAGTTCAGAACCCGTCCGCTACGTGGCACTAATTCACATGTCAGCATTGTGTATTACGTGTATTGTGAGAACTGGATCGTGTATAAATTTACTGTTTTCTGGAAAGTTTGTTGTGAAATCATAAGCTTTGGGAACGTCCAATAATTATGTCACGCAAAAAGTAACTTTTTATAACCTCCTCTGTTAGGTTTTTTGGACCTTCAATTTTTTGTATGGATTTTCACGTTTTCCCCTACCCCTCGCCCCCTTACTGCGTGACATAATTAGTGGACCTTCCTTTTCAGACACGCGACTCAACAGTTTTAAATTATCTCACTCCGTGCAGGTAAACTTACTGTATAATCTGGATCTCGAGAATATTGACAAATAGCAAGATGGCTTCTTCGAAAAAGATATTCGAGGTGTCAGGGCTTCTTGAATGGCGTTAACATTTGATCAGAATCCATTCGCTACGTGGCTACACTAAGTGCTGATTTGAAATGTTTGTAACACCTGTATTTTGATATCAATATGATGTGTGAATTCATTGTTTTCAGGAAATTTATTCGAGTAATCATGGTCTTCCAGACGGTTGACGTCACAGTACAGAATTATTTCACTTCGTGGCGCTGGTCTGCCTATGAACTGTGTAAAGAATGTGCACCGCTAGTTCACATAAGTGGCTGATAATCCCAATATGGGTATTTTTAGTACGTTCTTCAGAAAACTTCAAATTAGTACTTCAGAGAAGTTCTGCAGAGAACTTTAGGAAAGTTCTGTAGAGAATTTCAGAGATGTTCTTCAGGGAAACTCGAATTTATAAAAAGTCACTTTTTGCGTGACAGAATTAATGGACGTTCCCTTATGGACAAATTTGCCAAAGGGATATGCAGCTGCGGAGCAAAGACCAAAGTATTCGTGACGAATAAGACGATGGACTCGAAGCTGTAGCGAAAAATGCCTCAAAAACCGCGTCCTACCTTTCATTAAAGCCCATAAAGGTCCCGTGAAGTTTTGGCCAGATTTGGCGAGTTGCCACTACAGCCGGGAAGTCATCCAGTGGTACCGCAATAATAGCGTAGATTTCATCGATAAAAACATAAATCCACCCAACTGCCCGCAGTTCCTGCCCATCGAGTAATTTTAGGCAATAATGAAGCGGAAGGAAATTTCTTCAGAGAAGTTCTGCAGAGGAATTTTTCAGTGCAAAAACCGATTTAAATAAAAACCTGAATTTATCCATCTTCCCTGAAGTTCTCTGCAGCATTTCCCAAAAGTTCTTTGCAGAAATTCCCTGACGTTCTCCCCAGAACTTCACTGAAGTTCTCTGAAGAACTTCCCTTAAATTATATGTCAAACTTCCCTGTTCTCTAAAGAACTTTCCTGAAGTTCTCTAAGGAATTTAACTGAAGTTCTCTGCTGAACGCTGTTCTAAAATTTATTTTCTATGTGAATGCTTTTTATATGCCCTAGAGATATTTCGGAAAAAGTACTTCATTTGACCTAAGGATTCAAAATGTCGGAACGTTTCAAAATATCCCTAGTAGTACATTTGTTTCAACCCAGTAAAGGTGACTACACTGTGACTCAATTAAGTCACAATCGAGCTGCTGAAACCATTTTTGTCGGTTGTGTGCTGCTAGGGATGTAACTTCAAGGACATACGGCATCACATTCTTTCAATTTTTTTTTACTTATTTTGATCTTTCGACGATCGCATTATAAAGGCTCCACAGTTAAGTTGCATCACTTTCTGTAAGCTGTAACATTTCGCCCTTTGGGTTGATTTCAACCACATTTTGGGTGAAATGGCCTCAACGTATATTGTTTACACTGCGTGAGTTTCATTGTGAAAGGTGTCGTAGTTTCGAAAATGGAGTCACAGGAACAGCAAGCGCGCGAGATCATTTTGCACATACACCTCGACAACCCAATTCTTTCGCAAATTCAACAGTCTACAGTGTCTCGTATCATAAAACTTTTCGAGAACGTTTAACTGTCGATTGGAAGAAGGTGAGTGGTAGAAAAAGCTTCCGTACTGTGTGAAGGATCACTAGCGAGTGGTTGCTGCCTTTAAACGCAAACCCAACTGTTCCGTTCGGGATGTCGCTATAAAGCAGCACTTGACCAAAAGTTTCGTGCAGAAAGCCAAGAAACGAGCCGGGCTTCGTCCATTCAAAGTTCAGAAAGCTCCAAACCGCAATGAAAATCAAAAAAAGACAGCTAAAATACGTGCCCATAAGCTGTAAACACAAATGTTGGTGATACCACACTGCTGCATCTGGACGATGAAACACACGTAAAAGTGGACTTTAAAGAAAATTCCCGGCAACCAGTATGTGACTGCGATAGACAATTTCGATGTTCCAGAGGCTCTCAGGAAACAGCAAGTGTCAAAGTTCCTCAAGAAATTCACGATTTGGTAGGTGGTTTGCTCGTGTGGTAAACGGAGCAAGCCTTTTGTGACAACTTCAACTCTAATTGGTCAAGTATACATGAATGAATGCCTGAAAACTCGACTGCTTCCGTTTCGTAAAACTCAAAACGTTCCTACAATGTGTTGGCCGAACCTAGCCCCTTGTCACTACTTCAAGGATGTTCTGGAGTGGTACAAGACGAATGGTGTCAATTTCGTGCCGAAAGATCTTAATTCCCCAAACTCTCCAGAGTTGCGGCCAATTGAAAAATATTGGGCTATAACGAAGCACGAACTTTGTAGACATCCTAAAGTGGTCACTGCTGAACAGGAAATGCTGAAAGCGATAAAAAAATGTCGGTACAAGTGCTGTATAAAATCTTATGCGTGGTATTAAGGAAAAAAGTTCGGGCTTTTGGATTTGGTAACGAAATACTGTGAAATTAAAATACCTAAGCCAAGATTATGCATTGCATTCTATTCCCTGAATATTTCATGACAATCGGTTGAGAGACTTGTTTTTGAGGACGAGTTTAAAATGATGCAATTTAACTGTGGACACCCTTAAATTGTCAGCTTCTTGGTTTCCCAAAAACTTTTCACATATTTCTGTGAAGTTATTCTTTGCCGCTTGCTGAACCGGTGAAAAACTTTTTGGCGTAGGACTTACGTCTCTCTTTTCTATTCCTGTATAGGGGCGCCGTTCTAAAATTTCTGAAATCTAAAGCGTTACGCGGGTTTGGAGAAATTGAACGATAATATCTCCTGTCTGGCCCACAGAAATTTTACGATAAGTATCTCATTCGAAAGGTAGAACACCAACGCTTAATCCATAATGCTAGCATAATTCATTGTTTAAACTAATTAAAAAGTACTTACAAGAAAAATTTCTGAACGCACAGAGCTATTGGTCGAAAATGACATCATATTTGCGCTACGCTCTGATTGGTTCATACTGCCACATTAACCGTGCCAGCAATTATGAAATATGTAGGAACGACCAACCAATCAGTTCACGCTGTGCATCCGTATGCGACAGACGTGTTTGCGGAGCGCGTCGGTGGAAAACGCCGCCAGTGAAAACAAGAAGACCAGAATCATCCCACGTCACTAGCAGCTGGCCATCCGCAAAGACGAGGAGCTGAACGAAGAAAGAAAGCCCAAGAGGAATCGCAAAGTATTACTTCCCCGTCAACTAAATCCGTCCTTTTCAGGACGACCAAATAAGTTTACTAATCAAAGAGTTTGATAGAAATTTTCTATTGTGCTATTCGTAAATCAGTTACCGCGTCACGGCTGATCATAGCATTCATAAAACGCCGCGTCCCGGAGTACATCACAAAGAACGTTGAACAAGTAACGAACGAAATTCTAGAAAGGATAATTCGAGCCAAACTGCAACACATCAGATACCGACTATGTGGTGGAGTTAGCCATTGTTCCTAGTTATGCATACCGGTTTAGTTGCTGGCGGTGGAAAGCAAATGAAGCATATTTCTGTTGAGAAAATCATCCGTCTAGCGTGCACTAATTAGAACTAATTATTGTGGCACAATGACTAAAGTTAGTCCCCTTTGATGCAGGTTGTATCCCATTGACTTCGTTGGTACCGCCTTCTTTTGTCCAATCGCATCCGACGCCATAACATACCAGCTCTTAGCATAAATTTTGATTCAGTCTTACAACCAGAGTTGCCAAGTATATTTTTATAAAGTCAGGAAGTATATGAAATAAAAATCAGGATAAAATCAGGATTGTCATTTAATGTATAAAAAACTGATGTTAATAAAAATACCGTTAATTTAAAACCAAAATGATTACATTTATCTCTACCAGTTTCATAAATGGCATAGTTCAGTGCCAACATTTGATTAGGGTGAATCTGCTTGTGTAAACAAAGACTTTGTCTGCTAATTTATCGGAAGTTGAATACAATTCCTTCAAATTGAATATATCAGCGGATAGAAACAATGCTCGTCTTCCTTAAGGAGTGTTTAATTTGTATATTGTTCAAGACTACGAAGACTACGAAAGCCATTGTTTATAAAAGCAGATTCGCCCTAATCTAATGTTGGCGTTGGAGTTGTATTTTGATTATTTTTTTTTGCGAAAGCTTTATTTACTTAACTGTTTGAGACCTGCGAGAGAGTGATATTAAAAACTAAAAAGTAAACCGCGAAGTTTAAGATGTCATGTATCGTTTTGGTGGAAGAGCGGGTCAGAATAGATTTTTTATTGGATGATTTTTGACAATTCCATACCAGAGTAGCCAACTAGTAAAAGCTTTGGCAGAACTCCCTTACTTTGATTAGTTTATTTATTTCGCTTAAAATTAATTTGGATTGATAAAAATTACGAAAATCAGGAAAAATCAGGATTTTTTTTATCAAAATCTGGAAAAAATGGTGCTTGTCAGGATTTCAGGCAATATGCTAACAAGTCTGGAAAATCCTGAAAAATCAGGAACATTGGCAACGCTGCTTACAACAGTCGTGGAGCTGTGCAGTGGCTGTTCGCACGCAGATAGCGCAGCAAGCACCCTGGAGGGTGCACTGGCGATCAGTCGTTGCCCAGAGAGGCGTTGGTACAGTTGGTTAAATGGGGTAAAACATTTACGTTGCGGATACTGATGGAGACTATCAATCGATTCTCTCAGGATCGCAATGCACTGAAAAATTTGTAGCATGCGCTTCAACTGGAAAGGCAGCCGTTGCTATTGGTGGAACTACTGTGCATTCTGCATTCCGGACCACAATGTCACGTCGAAGCAACTCAAAGCTCAGCTTTGAAATGCTGTAAATGTACCGTAACGCTTTCAGAAATGTGAAAGCGATCATAATAGGTGAGGTCAGTATGATGGGCGCGGATGTGCTCATTGCCAAGTATATTTTTATAAAGTCAGGAAGTGTATGAAATAAAAATCAGGATAAAATCAGGATTGTCATTTAATGTGTAAAAAACTGATGTTAATAAAAATACCGTTTATTTAAAACCGAAAAGCTTACATTTATCTCTACCAGTTTCATAAATGGTATAGTTCAGTGCCAACATTTGATTAGGGCGAATCTGCTTATGTAAACAAAGACTTTGTCTGCTAATTTATCGGAAGTTGAATACAATTCCTTCAAATTGAATATATCAGCGGATAGAGACAATGCTCGTCTAACTTAAGAAGTGCTTAATTTGTATTTGTGACCTTTTGTTCAAGACTACGAAGACTACGAAAGCGATTGTTTATAAAAGCAGATTCGCCCTAATCTAATGTTGGCGCTAAGTTGTATTTTGATTTTTTTTTATGAAAGCTTAACTTAACTAACTGTTTGAGACCTGCGAGAGAGTGATATTAAAAACTAAAAAAGTAAACCGCGAAGTTTAAGATTTCTTGTATCGTTTTGGTAGAAGAGCGGGTCAGAATGGATTTTTTATTGGATAATTTTTTACAATTCCATTCCAGAGTAGCCAACTAGTAAAAGCTTTGGCAGAACTCCCTTACTTTGATAAGTTTATTTATTTCGCCTAAAATTAATTTGGATTGATAAAAATTACGAAAATCAGGAAACATCAGGATTTTTTTATCAAAATCTGGAAAAAATTGGTGCTTGTCAGGATTTCAGGCTATATGCTAAAAAGTCTGGAAAATCCTGAAAAATCAGGAACATTGGCATCGCTGTGCTCAACACTATCCGGTGATTTGCGACAACTGCCGCCCGTTAATGCTAGGCCCGTGTACAAGCTAACTGGAACCTCCTTTCACGGTGCTGTTCTGTGGCAATCCCTTGATTTTTTTTTCCGCTGGTAAAAGTTATGCGTCAGACGGATCTGAAATTTTCCAGCATACTTACCAAAATTGGCAACGGCAAGCCACTGACTGAGGAAGAAACAAAATTGATTGAAAGTCGATTCCGTACAGCTGAATGGTGTAAACAGAACGTACCAGGAGCAATTCGACTATATCATCGCAACATAGATGTGGAAAAATTCAATGAAGCGTTGAACGATCAATATCCACTGGACTGTACTGCTGACGATGTGTTTGCGGGATAAAAAGATGCTAGTCAGTTAGCAAGTTCCCGTGTCAAGCTGTACAAAATGAGCGTCGTGGAGACCGGCGGGCTGCCTTATTTGCTCCGGCTTGCGGTTGGTAAGCCTTATATGATAACTACCAACGTTGATGTCGAAGATGGTGTAGTGGATGGCGCGATTGGCGAGCTGAAATACATCGAACAGGACGAAGTCGATTCTGGGCAGCAGATCGTAAAATTGTGGCTTAAGTTCGAGAGCGAGGCGATAGGTGCTGCTTTAAGGATTAAGGCAGGACCTGCCGTTTTCGCCAGGCCTGGTATCCAACAACAGGATTGGACTCCCATCTCCAAACGATCAGCTAATATAAAGCTGAGTGGCATCATTAAATACAAGCGCATACAGTTTCCGGTGGTCAGTGCTTGTGCGTTTACTGTTCATAAATCGCAAGGTGGCACGTTCCCGGAGATTGTATATGACTACAAATAAAGCCAGGATCAGCAGTTAGTTTACGTTGGGTTGTCACGTGTTTAGTCAATCCAGGGACTGCATTTAACGAACTCAACCAATGCCTTTAAGTTTCTTCATGCTAAAGGTAGCAACTCACCTAAGATGGTAGACCTCAGGAACGAGCTACAGCGTCTAGGAAACCATCGATTACAAACACTTGGGTATAATTTGTACCAAGTTCTGGAAAACAAGGGTTCTGCCACCACGTTGATGAGCATCAATGTTCAAAGTTTGAACGCTCACGTGTTGGATATCGCCTCAGATCGGATTTTAACAAGCGTGGAATTCCTCGCGCTAAGTGAGACTTGGCTAGAAAATAACTCCTTAGTCGAGATTGAAGGCTACAACTGCATCGTTCAGTTCAAACGCTGCAATGTGAGAGCAAGTGGTGTAGCAATATATCAGCAGGACAAGGCTACCACTATGGCTGCTCCCCACAAAATCCAACAGCTCAGTGAATATCATGACGACATGTTCAGCGTTGTCGACATTTGTGCAGCTAAGATATTAGTTATGGACACTGAAGTTCTGCTGATTGCGGTGTACAGTTCGCCAGGACGACTGCCAAGAATTTGAAATTGTTCTTGATTCGCAAGTTGTTCAGGTATGCAGCGCAAGATTCGCCAATTGTGTTGACCGGAGACTTTAATATTGATGTTTCCAAACAAGAAAATATTCATACATTAATTGTTATGTTATATATTCTCCGTGCGAGGAGTAACGATTATGATGTAGAAGGAAATGTTCGCTCATCACCATGAGGCACCAAGAGTGAACAACAATGTTTTTGGCTAGAATGAAAGATATGAAGAAAAAGTTTTGATAGTTCCGCTAGTGTGCGGCAGGATTGGAAATGTAACAGATGTTTTTTATGAAAATTGAGCGAAAAGGGCATGTATACGGTGGTACTTGATCCAACGACATTTTTGCCTAGCATCCCACTGCGGGGTAGGTTAAAGCACGGACTAAGTCCGCCACTTCAACAGGCAAAAATGTCCGGTTGGAAGACGCTCATGTACCACTGTGGCTTGTATAGTTATTCTAGCGATCTATTGTGTGCACTCTGTTTACTGATGTGCACATGGGAGAGGAACTCTCTCCTTTTTTTGGGTTGGTGATGAGCGAACATCTCCTTCTACATCATAATCGTTACTCCTCGCACGGAGAATATATAACATAACAATTAATGTATGCAAAACCATAAATGGTGGTAACCATTAATTATACTGGTGGGGACCAGTATCGCATCGCTTCCCGGTGTTTCTCTCCGAGGTCTCTACGTTGGAGACGACGAGAAAAACTTTAGTGATCGTCAGTCGGTGCGAATCAAAACAAACCCAAAAAAAGGAGAGAGTTCCTCTCCCGTGTGCGCATCAGTAAACAGAGTGCACACAATAGATCGCTAGAATAACTATACAAGCCACAGTGGTACATGAGCGTCTTCCAACCGGACATTTTTGCCTGTTGAAGTGGCGGACTTAGTCCGTGCTTTAACCTACCCCGCAGTGGGATGTTAGGCAAAAATGTCGTTGGTTCGAGTACCACCGTATACATGCCCTTTTCGCTCAATTGTCATAAAAAACATCTGTTACATTTCCAATCCTGCCGCACACTAGCGGGACTATCAAAACTTTCTCTTCATATCTTTCATTCTAGCCAAAAACATTGTTGTTCACTCTTGGTGCCTCATGGTGATGAGCGAACATCTCCTTCTACATCAAGAAAATATTGATTTTATAAAGTTTATGCAGAAACACTTTAAATTTACTTTAGCTAACCTTCTGAATGAAGCAACCACACTTGGTGGTTCTTGCATAGATTTAACGTTTGTCAAGAATATCGGCGTAGAGTGCAGGCGTTATTGTTCATATTTTTCATATTATAGACCTATGTTGTCTGTGCTCGCTATCGCAGCACCCGAACCATCAAACCAGCAAACCGGGGAACATGAACCGGAATTACAGCATCTACCCATTCGACAACAAACCATCGCCTACCCCAGTACTACTCGGATCACACCTGGAACAGCAAACAACAAAATACCAAACGGCCTTTTTCAGGGCCACTAAATTAATTCAAAAGAGTTGGATTCTATAATTTCCTTATACAGTATCAATGCTCCTAAAACACTTAAAGACTAATATGATATCCTTTTTTTTCACGCAACAGAACCAATATCAACGCCCACCCACGTCTACAAAATCATCACCTGGTACTCGTCAATGGTACTTCCTCGGAGCAGTTCAAGAACAGCGAATAACAAGATTCCAAACGGACATTTTTAGAGCCATTTCAAGAGCTATTAAGAGTTGACTTTCATAATTTTCGTGGAGAAACGATAGTAAAGCCACACGCACTCATGGTTCTCATCAGTCAGGGACTCACTCGGGGTCTCATGGTTCGTTAGACTGAATAAAATATAGTAGAAACTTATTAATTCGATGACATCAATTTCTTCACATCTACAAGGAGTCCTACGTCAACTTTGCAGTTATGTCACTGACATAACTCACCCTTTAGTTTTTTTTTTTTTTTTTCAAATTTTACATCTTCCACCATTCCTCTTCCCTTAACACTTGCACTACGTAGTGGACGAATTCTGAACTAATCTTGACACTTTCCAAAAGGCCGTAGCAACTCAAGCATACAAGTCGAAAACATTGGCATTGATCTGCTGAAAAACTGTGCTGAAGAGAGTAACTTTCCATATGCTATGGATAACGAGATATTCTATGATAAAACCAAGGATGTCAAACCGGAGAGATCGAAGTAAACCGCGCTGGAAATCTGACGTGTTGATTTTTCAGCTGCATATTTTCCTCGAATTGAAAATAGTTTTATAATGATTTTTAACAGTTAAAAATGTGTTGTTAATGTGTTTTGTGATGTTAAGTCGACTAGTCGGTAGTGAGTGAGGGTTTGCAGCCAAAAATTTCAGTTGTCACTGAGCGAATACAACTCTACCGGAAGGAAGTATGAAAATCGAAGGACCGCCGCCTTGAAGTGAAAATGTGGGAGGGTGTGTCACCGGCCGCCAGGAAGACTATCTGGTTTTCACCGTTGGACGAAACTGTAAACGCTACCAGCGAACGAAGTTGCTGCTGATTCCGAGCATGCAAGCAGAAGAGCAGAAGGAGATCTCACGTGTCTTTCAGAGAATAGCGCTAGGAAACCTGAACACCATGATTAGCTAACAAATTTTTAGACAATTGAGAGGTGGTAAGTGCTCTCAAAACGCGGAGCGAAATAGGTAATTGTTATTTATTTTGTCCCTATATAACTTTATTATGAACCTACATTAAATATAATTTAATCTTATTATGTATGCTGCCGTTCTACGCATGACTGTCCCATGTTGCTTTTGGTCAAATTGCAGCTTTTTCAATAAATGCATAATTTTTTAACTATACTATTGGATACAAACAAAAAATAATATACTTTGTTCTGCGTTTGTGTCAAATAAACATCAAGTTAGATTGTCCCATGTTGAAATTCTAGGCATAAAAGTCCCACTACGACATTTCTTAAGAGATCTTAGCAAACAAAATTGATTTAAGTATACAACATTCTAGGAACTACTCGACACTCAGCATTGATAAGGGGCTTATATGTAAACTTAAACAATGACTTTGACATAAAACATTGACATTAAATTGTCTATATAAACCGCCATTTGAATTTGATAGAACTGTGTTTTTATTGATGATATGATGATAAAAAAAACAATCAGAATCATGGTAGGAGCATAAACAATAATGCACATGGCATGTGTATTTGAAAACGTAAATTTTATTGCCAACGATACATCAATACATCATGCAGTGCAGCTAATATGCCTAGAATTTTCTGCTGCAAGGCAAGATTCTACGCACATCAGTCTCACTGAATATTTTACCTCGTATTTTACTTACAAAAATTATCTTATTGTTTGTAACACCACAAATTACATCGAAACTCAGCCATATCTTCAAATGCCACTCTTAAATTTGAGGGTTTTACCACGAATCTTACCAGCCCTACACAATAGTGACGCAAAACTTAAAACGCTTTTTTCTAAACTACAACTTTTGCAACATGGGACGGTTATGCGTGGAGCGGCAGTATATATGATATATATGATCACATCACTTATCAAGGTGAATCCTGATCCATCCAGCCCTACCCTAGCATAGAAAACCCTCCTGTGACCTTTGTGGGGATGCAGAGGTAAACACGGTCCCTAAACAGCAAAGGTCACACTAATTTTCCTTCCCTATTCCCACCTGATTGCAAGGACGTGGCCGGCGCCGTTATTGATTATTAAAGAAATTGAATCACTGAAACAGTGCAGTACAGTGAGAATGGTCGGTTACTCCCAGCCCCATTCAATTGATTCATTGTGCAATTTCACTAATTCTGATCAATCACGGAGTAGCAACCATCGATACGTGCAGTCAGTCAAGCTAAGCTAAGCTAAGCTAAGCTAAAACCAAGGATGTCAAACCCTATATATCACTCAAGACCTTCCTCATGGGGATCCGCGTTAACTTTTTTTTTTTTTGGCAAAATATGCTGGCTTTACACGGCTAAAACTTTTTCTAGTGATGTCAGATTAAAACGTTTTTTCAGCAAGGCTGCTCCATAAAGACTAAGAAATATAAAAAATGCTTCTGGAGCATTTACATTTAAGCTGGGTCTCTGGGTCTCTACAATTTTTCCAGATTTCGTCGATCAGTGTTATCAATCTCTTAAATAATTTGACTGAAAGCTGAAACAAGTGTTCAGAAAAGCTGTAGCTGGCCAATTTTCCTATAAGAATAGCTATAGATTATTCTGAGAAAAACATTTATGAAAATACTAGAAGACGGTTTACGAAAAGTTTGCTGGCGTGTGCAGTGTAGTTTTCTGATCATATATGCTCTAATTTCAGGAGGCTACTCAGGACGCGATTTGGAAAGCTTAAGTATAGGGGAGCAGGAGTTTCAAAATTTTCGTCTGTTTCCTGTACTCGTTAAAATCGGTTTTTAAACCGCATATCTATCGAGTAATAGTATCAACAGAAGGTGAGAATGCATAGCAACTATAGTTTATCAAGTGTCTCAGGGAGAGCATTGAGACATATTATGTCCATGATCAAAGGGTACTTACTTTGCAGAACACTCGACGTAGCCGCAGCGCCAATGTTTCCTAACCAGAGTCGAAATGTCTTTTAATTCCTAGTTGTCAAAAAAAGAAAAAAAAACTCTTTCAATGTCCCACCATGCCCCAACCCAAATCACCATTCAATACCAACCTGAGTGTGCGGAATGGTTTCCGATACCAAGTCGAGTTTATTGCCCACAACCATAATTTTGAAATCACGATGATTAAAGCTTTCCAGGATCTGATCACGCATGCTGCGGCAGTACTGAAAGCGAGAACAAAGAAGGCGGTGAGATGATTCAAGTCAAAAGTCATTCGTTTTCCACGTTCAGCACTGAAAGGATTTACGCTTCTCTGCTCACCTGAAACGTCTCGAGATTACCCATGTCGTAGACGAGCACATAGGTGTGTACCGTTCGGAGTCCCAGCGGGTGGCCGTTGTTCCACTCGGCGAGATTGTCAACAGGAAAGCGCCTCTGCGGCGGCACATCGATCACCATCAGCTCCCGGATGCAAGTGTCACACACCAGACAGCTTCGGTACACCGAGCGGCGGCTGGTGCGAACGTGTGTCTTCGGAAAGTCATGCTTGAAAAATTGCTGCAAATCGAATTATGCGAAGGTGTTATTAGCCCTGGTTTCGGCAGTGTGATTTGGAATATTAAACGACAGTGACAGGTGAGAGGTGAATTATTCAAGCGATTGCATGGAAGAAGCGAATTTAACCGAGTTCAACCAATTTATGTTTCAATTTAATGCAGATGAAATATGAATGCTGATTGCTCGATTGTAGCTAAATTATTTAGAGAAACGTCCTTGAAGCCCCTACCTGCAGAATACTAGTTCGTCCAACGCCGGAGGCCCCCAGAAATGCCACCTTGAGGGGGCCTTGCATCCAGGGGGGTTCCGGTCCCTCCAGAGTGATCCGCTATGCTGAAATACACTTATTTTGTATACGGATTTCCATATCGATGGATAGAATTTTGTTGGGCTTATTATTGCTACTACTGGTTCTAGTGGTGGTTGTGGTGGAATTGGTGGTGGTGGTGGTTGTGGTGGTATTTTTATTATTTCTATTGTTGTTGTTGCTGTTGTTGTTGGAGTTATTGGTTTTATTGGTGGTTGAGGTGATTGTGGTGGCGGCGATGATGGAAGGATTGACGGCGGCACAGAGGGCACCGGCAATCGCCGAACCGGTCTTACTGGGATGGCTGAAGGTGGTGATGTTATTGTTATTATTGCATCTAATATTGCTATGATTACCATGTTCGAGCAAGAGTTTATTTGAATTGGTCGGAGAGAGACGATTCCACATTTTAACGGCAAACTTGATTAGGTTTATGGCAAACACTTTTTCACTCTTCTCCACCGGTTAACCGTCGTGATTGGGTCTGCCTTTTTGACCTAGATAGCACTTTCTTCTTCCTATGATCGGTTCCGTACGATTTCCGTCCCTTCGGTTGAGAAACTTCGACCAGTCGGGATGGCTTTGTAAACTTTTAATGCGACACACTACTCTTCCACTGTGCAGTGGTTTACTGAAATGATTCTCACTTCGATTTCCGTACTCTTTCCGGAGCTCACTTTACAACTACTTTAGAACTAACTTGTGCAACTACTAATTTCTACTCTAATTATCACTAATCCACTTCGAATATCGTGTTGTCCTCTAGCACCATTCTCGATGGTATCCTTTGCGTTGTTTGTTAATTCGGAATCGATGGCCGTTGCATCGGGTGGCACTGGAACGGGAGAAAGCACAAGTTAGAAATGTTTAACATCTGATTTGGGAATGCGAGTAATTGTAGTCCGAGAGCTGCACTGGCGTTGTGGTAGTTATTTTGACGTTATTAGTATTGATGTTCGATTTAAAGTTAACTTTTTACTGCTAAAATGTGAATTGGGGCAAATTATAGAAGTCGAGTCGACCGTCACTTTGCTCGACAGGTATATTTTGCAATTACAGAATTCGAAGAAATTTTGTCGAGTTGGTCGACTTAATCGACCGCTCGGAAACTAGTTACTGATCTTCACATTTTGCGGAGTAAGAGTTTGTTTTGATACGCATTTTCCATCGGTTAGTGGTAATTGGCTGAGCAAGGCAAGAAATACATTTAACCAGTTTTTTTTGCGGGTTGATTAACAGTAAACAGTTTTTTGTAGCAATAAAATGTCTTACCATCAGTTCGAATGGCTCAGTTCTCAGACAAAACATAACGTGGACATCGCCAGAGGTTTTTTGTGGTAGGAGTTAGTAAAACTAACGCTAAGCAGGGGTGGTAGGAAATTGACCAAGAGCTCGATTCCACCAATGCACCTTCAGTCGATTACAAATAGTAAATTATATTTTCCGGCTTGAATACTATAATGATCGTAACATTGGCTCTCAAGCCCATTCAGTGCACTCCCCCCCCCCCTCCCCCGCGGAGGTTTAAAACATTAGTAGAAGTGATGAGCTTTTGAAATTAATCTTAGAACTTTGATTTTTTTTTTCTCAAATACTTGTAAGTGCATCACTCGAGATTTGGAAATTAACCCTCAAGTTATGTGGCTTAGAAAAAAATTGTCCTGGATTTTTAGAAGTGTAGAAATAAACTATCCAGATTTTTGGGCACATCCCAGAAAATTCAAAGGATTTTCAAACTTCTCCGAAGGTCAGGCAAAAACTTCTCAGAAGTATAGAAAGCACTTCTTAGTAGTTCAAGTAGAACTATTCTAAAAAAATGAGGACCAAAAATCCCGGAATTGCGAAAATATGCTTCCCAGATTTTCAGAAGACCTTTTCTCCGATAATCAGGATAGGACTTCTCAGAGCCTCAAAAAAAAGTTAAAGCAAGAGGACTTCTTTGTAGTTTAGAACTTTCTAGAGGTTCTGGAACTCTTTCCAGAAATTAAAGATGGAACTTCCAAGAATTTCTGGAAAAAAACATAGCAGGGAGGGCACTACCTATAATTTCTAAAAAAAAATCGGGAACAAACGTCCACAGAGCTGAAGACTATTCGTCCTAAAAACATAGCAGAAGACTTCTTTGGAATTCAGGGATGAATTTCCCAGAAGTGCTAGAGAGCTTTCCCGAAGTACAGAAGAGAACATTACACAATTTCAGAAAGAGGCTTTCTCGAAGTTCAGGAAGAAATCTCTCAACAAAAATAAACTTTCTAGAGGCATAGGAGGTACTTCCTAGTAGTAAGAACAACTAAAAGTTCAGGACTTCTCAGAAGTTAAAGATGAAACTTCCAACAAATTTAAGGGAATTTTCCTTAAAATTCTGGAAAGGACTTTCCTCGAGTTTCTGTAAATTTTTACTCGGTGTTCAGAATGGGATTTATTAAAAGTTCATAAACAATAAGTGCAGGAAATACCCTCTCGTAGGTCAATGTTTACACCTTGTCGACGGTGAGAGGGCTTATCTCGTGCTATAAACATGCATGTGAGACCAAAAACTTGACCAGTAGTGAAAGTATCACATATTCTAGTCATTTTTTCACTGCCACGTCGTAGAACGTTTATATAAAGGCACTAACATCAGGTGTGATACTGGCGGGTTAGGCCGCAATTCACTCTTAGACTTCTTACTTTAAATCTTAGAGAGACTAGAAGTACACTTTTCATTTTCGTGGCAACTTATGTTGTTGTTTATCCATTTTTTGTATGGATTGAATAACACAAATACCTAGTTTGCTAATGGTATAATAAGTCAATGTAATTACAACATCTTCGAAAAGGATGAATGTTTTGATCGAGGTAATCTGACTGATCGAAGTGAAGCACATAGCCATAGAAAAGTGTTACTTAAGACGGACGATAACAGGCAGGTACATAAGAAACAGGACGCGGAGGGCTCGCTTAGGAAAGACCATTAGGAGCAGCAGAATAAACTCTTCTTTTTTTTTATGCTACTAACTCTATGCTGGCGGTTTGGCAACCACTATGGCCCCGAGTGGTCGCGAAGTTCAAGCACCGGACGCGGTCTAAGTAGCCGAGAATCGCGGTGAAATAGAATGACAAAAGTACAAAGGACCTTCCCAACCATGACCTACATGCAGTTTTTGTAAGGAAAGGACGCAAAAACTGCACACAAAGAGAAGTATCATCAGTCAGTTTATAAGAAATCAAACAGAAATCAAATAACACAGAAATTTTATTACCAAAATACATGTTTGCAAAGAGAAATTACGTAATTTAACATAAAAACATTAAACATTTCAGGTCATTTTGTAGCAACGCGGCCATCTCATTCCAAGAGCTCTACAAACCCCTTGTCCTAACCTAATCCTTATCCTCTCCCATGGCGTTCAAGTGGTCCGCATAGACTAGTTCGCCATTACCCCTTCGTAACTCTCGGCTTTGGATTGACTTGCGCTCTCATTGACCCACCAAACGCTGCAAAATGAAAATTAAATTACAGAAATCGAGTCGATCTCGACTGTTCTGTTTTAGTACACTAAGGTTTTATTTTGCTCGGGGGATACGTTCCACTTTTAGTATGAAAACGTGTAAAAAAAGACTCAATAGAGTTGATAAATTCACATGCTTAGACATTTTATATAGCTTCGATTTTGTTTGTATGCGTTACCTTTCCATGCAATGGTCAAAATATATTTTTTTTTAAATTTTGAGTATTTTCACCAAAATTTGTGAATTCTTTGAAAAACTGCCATATGATTACTTTTAGCCCAAAACGTAAAATGTGATTTGAATAAGATCGATAAGTTGTTTCGTTCTGGAGTTATAGACGAAAACAACCCGTGTAAAAAAACCGTGCAAAAAAAAACCTTAGTGTATTACAGATGTCGAGATCGACAAAATTTTGTGGAGCTGGTCGCCTCAATCGACAGCTTGAAAACAAGTAACTTTTCTGGCACATTTTGTCGAGTATGAGTTTGTTTTGATACGCGTTTTACATCAGATTTTCGGTAGTAATTGACTAAACAAGGTAAGATATACACTAAGTCATGCTTTCTTTTACAAGTTGCTGCCATAAAAAAAAATGTCTAATAATATTTAAAACACAACCAATTATTGGCATCTACAGAGGCGTTTGTGGCGTGGAGCCAGCAAAACTTATGTTAATCAAAAGTGGTAGAAATTCACCTAGAGCTCAATTAGGATGCGTCTTGGTTCGGAATAACAAAAAGTAAATTTTATTTTCTCGTTTCAATACTTTTACTTTTGTGATCCTTACATTGGTTCTCAAGCCCAGTCGGTGGCCGCACGGAGATTTAGAAACGCATGAAATTAATCCTAGATCTCTAGAAGTGTAGAAATAAATTATTCAAAATTTAGGTCACATCCTAGGAAGTTCAGAAGAAGGCTTCTCAAAGCTTCAGGAAAATACATTTAAAAAGTTCAGGAAGAGATTAACTCTGATAAAACTCTTCTGTTGAGATTAGGCGGAAACTTCTCAAAAGTATATGAAGCACATCTTGGCTGTTAAAGAAAGAATATCCCAAAATATGCAGGACATCCATCCGCGAATTTCAAGATCATACATTCCAGAAGTTTGCAATAGAACTTCTCCGAAAATCAGGAGAGGACTTCTCAGAACTTCAGGTAGTTTAGTGAACAGGATTTTTTAGTAGTTTTATACTTTCCAAAAGTTCTGGAGATGGAATCATCAAGATGGAATTTCTAAGGAGTTCAAGAATAATCCAACCAGTGATGGCACTGCCTATAATTTCTCATAAAATAATGAACGAACATCCACAATGCTCAGGCTAATACGTCCTAGAATTTCACGATAAAATTGCTCTGAACTTGAGGAATGGACTTCCCAAAAGCTCCGGTGAAACTTCCCAAAAGTTAATTTGTAACTTCCCACAAGAAACCTCTCCAAAAAACGGTAAGAATCCTTTCAGAAGCATATGGGGTACTTCCTAGTAGTTTGAGCACGAATTTCTCAAAAATTCAAGGAACAAACTTTCCCGAAGCTCATGAGAGAACTTCCTAAAATATTAGAAAAAGACTTCTCAGAAGTTCAATAAATTCAGTAATTTTTCTCTAATTTCTGGAGACTTTTCCATAGTTTCCAAAGAAATTCTCTGTAGTTCAGGAGAAGTTCAAAAGTTCCGAAGGATGCTTCCCAATGTAACTATCCAGAAGTTTCGGGAACGTAAAAAATGAAACATTCCAGAATTTCAGAATGAGGCTTTCCCGAAACTCAGGAATTCTCAGAAGTACAGGTTGATACTTCTCAAAAAAAAAAAAACAGGAAGAAACTAACCAGAGAAGACAATACCTATAAGTTCAAGAAGGTAGTTTTCTAAAAATTTTGCAAAAAAAACCTCTAAGTTCAGGAGAGACCCAAAATGTCCGAATGAGTTTCCCAGTGGAACTATCCAAAAGTTTCGTGAAGGTAAAAAATGGAACATTCCAGAATTTCAGAATGAGGCTTTCCCGAAACTCAGGTATTCCCAGAAGTACAGTTTGATACTTCTCAGAAAAACAGGAAAAAACTTTCCAGAAGTGTAGGGAGTACTTCCTAGTAGTTCAAGCAGGGTTTCTCAGAAATTCAGGAACAAACTGCCCCGAATCTCAGAAAAAACTTCCCAAGTTTTCCAAGAAATTCCTGGAGAGATCTTTTCCTCGCGGTTCAGGATTGATCAAATGTTTCGAAAGTAACTAAGTTGAGGAAAAAACATACACAGATTTTGACCTCCTTGGGATGCTTCTATAGTGATTGCTTCATAATTGCCCAGTATTTTTCGTTTGGCCTTGGGGATTTCATGTCCTTGGGTATGTAAGTGACCCTTTTGGCTCCATACCACTCCAGGACAACATTTAAATAGTGGTACGAAGCTAGATCAAGCCCGAAGTGTGTAGGGCCCTCTTGTTGCTTCAACAGAGGAAGCGGACGCTTCTGTAGACACTCCTTGATGTAGATCTCCCCGTTTACAGTCCCGGTAGGCACGAAAGGCGCACTCACTATGCTCCATGAGCAGATCGCTTGCCAAATCATTTATTTCTTGGAAAACTTTGAAAGTTTCTGCTCCCTTACTTCCTCCGATACATCAAACTTGTGCTGGTCGGTGAAGAACAGTAGCCCCGGCAGCTACCAAAAGTCCATCTTGACGTGAGTCTAGTCATCCATGATGAGATAACGAGGCTTCGTCAGTTTCTGGGTGTACAGTTTCCGGGCCCATGGTTTTTCCACCGTATTTTGTCATTCATCACGGTTTGGAGGCTACTTCAATTTGTACATATGCAGTCTCTCCCGGTCCTTGGCTCTCTGAACGAAATACTTAAACAGATTCTACTTTTTGACCAATGCTTCGGTCAGGGCATTGGGATTCCGCTTAAACACTTTCATGACACGTTTCTGATCCTGATCACTAATTGAACCTCCATTCTGACCGCATTTCTCCTTCCGTTCGATGCTTAGAGTTTTGTAGTTACGTTTAATCACACGACTCGCCGTTGACTCCACAATTCTGAGCTGTTTTTCATTGTCCCGGTGAGAGAGTTGATGATTTTCCAGGTGCTTGCGCACAATCAATTCGCGATGTTGCTCTTCGAGTGCCGCCATTTAATTTAAATTTTTGAAAAACTGACAGCAATAAAAATACAACAACATAAAACACTCTTAATTATTTCTAACCAAATTTTCAAGAGAAAATATCGAATGGGAAATATTCTACAGCGTTTTTTCCGTGATGCAATTTGATGTGGGACACCCTTTAAAAAAACATTTTGTCAGTGAGTTCCACGTGCATTAAACATACGTGGGCTGTCAGAATGGTTCATCTATTTTGAAGGGTTTAAAAAATGCAATCTGTTTCTCAACGACATAATTTTCCTCCAGTTCGATTTATATCCACATAACAAAATTGTATTCAAGGAATTAAAACCCTCCAGTTGCAGTATCAGAAATATATGACAGTTTACAGTACTGTCAAATATTCACTATCATTACTTCGAGTAATCACTGAATGTACGTGCAATTGGCTTAGGCACTTTTGAGTAAATGACAAGAACTTTATCCTAAATCTTACTTGAAATGTACCATGACCAATTTGGCACAACAGCGCTCCCTTGGCAGGATACTTTTGACAAAACAATTTTTTTAAACAGTTTTTATTACTACTTTGCGTTTTCATGGATTCACTGACGAATATAAATGCTGCATATGAGTTAAAAATTTGCCACAAACACAACACAGCCATGTTCTCGAATCTCAGTAGCTTCTAAATGACGAAATATGCGTCAATGATAATGGGAGTGAATTCAACTTAAGCTTAGCGGAACAAGGTTAAATAATCCATTGAATTGATTTATTTGCAGTTTCTGTTTTTTCTTGAAACATACAAATTTTCCACAAAATATATTTGAAGTTATGGAACAACTAGATTCTAACATAACCTGATATTTTTTTTAATGGAAATATCTTCTAATCGACCTCAGACCAGAGGAATGGAAAAAAAATTCTGCTATAAACTGTTCCGATAATTATAAACACACTAATGTTTAACTGTCAATTGAAAATTCGTGCAGTCGACAGAAAGGTAGGGGAATGTTTCAATCGTCATCCTTCAGCATCAGTCCGAGATGTGGCGAAAAAGCTAAGTACTTCGGTGACTAATGTTATACGTGACAAGAAGAAAATGGTCCTGCAGACTCGTCGGACAGATGCAGCCAAAACGAAGCAACAAACAGGCTGAATCTGTGAAACCGAGGGCTCGAAAGCTGTAGGACACTGCTGACAAAAAAATCAGGCTCCGTTATCATGGACGATGAAACCTACATAAAACTCGATTATACAACTCTGCTGGGACCACGGTTTTATACCTTGCCGAAAGGAAACAATGTTCCTGGATCAGTGAAAGCCAAACTTCCCCGAGATTTTTCCTATCGAAACTTTGGCTTTGGCTTTGACGAAGGCAAAGCTGAGAAACTCATAAAACAAGTGATAGTGTTGAAAAATTTAAGAAAGGTTGGCCAAAAGTGATGAAAATGGTAGGAGAAAGCACTGTGCAGAAGCTTATGAGTTGTTTCAAGGGAAAAAAATATAGAACTCGCCTACCTTACAAAAAATCTAGCAAATTGATGTGAAGATGGCAAGAGAACATGTTTGAGAAAAAGATAATAATAAACCTCACTGTGATCTTTTTACTTTGAGAAATAAAGTGTACTTATATTTTTCGGAACAGTCTATACAACTAAAAATGTGAGAAGGCAGGCTGAGAAATTGAATAGAAGCAGTTAAAATTGAGGGGAGGGCTATTTAGAAAAGGTGCTATTCAATCAAGCACACGATCTTTTTTCAAGCTACCCGTGTCTGGAATAGGCAATGGAGGGGAAGGATACCCCCTTGATTGGCAAAAGAGTGGGCACCTGATTGTGCTCATATATCACCAAAGGGCACAGAACAGTTCTAGCGATGTGAAAATTTCTGTTCACACTTTTCAAAGTCTACATGTGACAGAAATCAAGTTCCAAATCCACACGTTGACTTTAGTTGGTCTACAGGAAATGGCCAAAAATATATTATAATATGAGTATCGATTTGAACTAACAGTATATTTTAGCACCACCCACAAAATGGGATAGTGGTTCACATCATTGGAAAAAAACTATATTTGAGAGTCAGTTCGTACCATTTTAAACTATCAGTAAGAATAGTATAAGGGCCGATTACAAAGTGTGATAGTAGTTATATAACAGAAGAAAACTTCAAACAACACTTCAGAATCGATATTATCAGATCTTAACCAACAGTAAGGATGCTGTTGGGGCCACTAACAAAATGTGATGGTGGTTTTATTTGTATGGTAACAAGAAGAAAAAATAACGCTTTTTAGGGGACAAAGTCAGTTCATACTAAAGAATACGTTGGACTCATTTTAACCAAATTAAAGTTGCTGACGCCTCTCACAAAGTGTGGTGGTGGTTTTTTCGTTTGTGAAATGAAAAGAAGAAAACAACAACGCTTCAGTGCCGATCTCAACCAACAATAAGGATGCTATTGGGGCTACTCACAAAGTCTGTTAGACGATAAAATCATTGAGAAAAAATAAATAACACATAAAAGTCAACTTGAACCGGTTGAGACGAACAGTAAAGATGCTATTGAGACCACCCACGAAGTGTGATGGTGATTTGCTTCGCTGAGAAACAAAAAGAATCTTGTGTTTTAATTATTTTTAACACATTTTTAAAGTGTATTCGAAATAATTGAACTCTCTGTAGACAGGACCATTCAATTTTCTATGCCAAAAATATTGTCGGCAGAACATTTGTAGCGATGGCGTTTTCTTGTTTTTTCTTTTTGTTTTAATTCCACTAATTAAAGTTGTTAGGTTGTCCACATGTTTAGATGCAAAATTTGAGCTGCCCCTTTGCCGTCTACAAAACTAATGCTCTTTTGGGATTTTTTTTCGGAAGATCTTTACTTTTCAGAAAGCTTGTTTGACTTCGTTGGAAACCCTTGCGTCCTCAGAAGTCTGCTAAACCGATTTTTTTTTTAAATTCTTCTAAAAATATCTGCATCTCTAAAGCTTATAGTAATTCTAAGAAAGCCGAAGATTTGTTAAGAAAACACGCGAATCTTTTGAATACACGTTGAATTATTTTTTCTGAAAATTCTATTTTCTTTAAAGTTTAAGGAAATTTTCTAGTTGTTTCAAGATTGAATTGAAATTTAAATGAAGTTCTTCTTCTGTGTGACCCTTATAGACTCGGAAACTACCAAACCGATCTGCGTTAAAATTTGTATGATGATTCTTTAAGGCCACGGAAGTTTCTTATGAAGGTTTAAGATCCCGCCTCTTTCCCATACCAATGAGGATGTGTCTCGAGAACTAGTCAAGCAAATGGAATCAAATTTAGCATGCTGAGATTTTTGAAGGCACAATTTGTTTTCACGATGGTTTGAGACCCTTCCCTCCTCTGGAAGGGGATGGAGTCTCAGACAAATTAAACATAAATTAAACAGATCGGCGTGAAAAATTTTATGTACGAGTTTTTGGAGCCGAGAAGAGTTGTTATGATTGTTTGAGACCCCTCCGTCCTCTGTAAGTGAGGGTTCTCATACAAATCAAAGACAAATTTCTGCATAAATCTAGAACTAACAAAGCAAATGGAACCAAATTTGGCATGTGGGGGTTTTTGGAGGCAGAGTTCCTTTTTATGGTTGTTCGAGACCCTTCTCTCCACTGGAAGGGAGGGAGAGGCTCTCATAGGACTGTAACACAAATTTCTGCATAACTCAAGAGCTAATCAAGCAAATGGAACCAAATATTGCTTGTTTGGTTTTTGGAAGAACAATTTGTTTCCATGATGGTTCGAGACCCCTCCCTCCTCTTGAACAAATGAATCATTGATTGAACCGACCGGCGTGAGAAACCGATGCGGAGGTTTTGATGAAGAAAAAGTGTTTATGATTGTTGGAGACCCCTGCCTGCTCTGCGAGAGGGGTCTCATACAAATGAAATACAAATTTCTGAACAACTCGAGAACTGGTCAAGCAAATGGATTCAAATGTGGCCTGTGGTGTTTTTTTAGGCAGCATTTGTTTGTACGTGGATTCAGGCCCCTGCTCCCTATTCCAAGTAGGGGGGGTGCTAGGGTATAGCATACAAAATAAAAACGAATTTTAACCAAACATGAGAATTATCCAGTCACCTACAACACAAATGTTTATATCTCGGGTTAGAATCATGTGCTGATAGAAGATTGAGACCCTTCTCCTAAAGGGGGATGATGACGTACTTTCAGTGCTACATTATGCACAAGAAGTTAATCTAAGGTTATACAAGTGGAATGGATTTTACCGATTTATGACATATCCTCCCCCTTGCGTGGACAATCATTCATATAATTTTTCAATAGAATGTCTGGATCGTGGACACTTTCCAACCCGCTCGCCTCACCCAAACTATCCACGTGGTATATGGATACAGTGCAGTAAAGACAAAACTGCTGTGTATGAAATGCTACTACACGAAAAAAAAACCATAGGTTAAATTAACACACAAAACTAGGTTAAAATAATTTTGTTTAGTTCTACTATGATAATACACTGATATGTAAACATTGCAGTAGAAAATACTTTGACTTGTCAAAATTAATGATAGTTTTCACGAAAAGGCAATATTTTAAGAACAACAACGTAAAGTTTGATACATTTGTGTAACAAAGCTATGAAAACAAAAACCAAACAAAGTATTAAATTTGAACTCTTAAATCGAAGTCACACATTAGCAATCGAAAATACTTTAACAAAACTCATTCTTGATAAACACGCCAGTTCTATTAAATTTTTATTTATTTAGTTGCATGCGCTATGAAAGACTTTTGAAATGTTTGGAAGCGATAACCATTTCTGAATAAAAATATTTTTGAAGACCTAGTAGTAATTCTAAACCGTACATGGGAATTCTACAAGAAAGTATATAGAGTTCTATTAAACCTTGAGAAATTTGAGATATTAATAAATTAGGATTTTTTAAGTCATATAACGAAAGACGGAGACATCTAATGAGCTTTAAAAAATCTTCTCGCCGGCGTCGGTGGTGTAGTGGTAAGCGTGACTCCGTGCTGGCACTCCAGTGGGTCTGGGTTCAATCCCAATCGACGTCGGTGGTTTTTCTGAGGCGAAAAATCTTGGTCACGTCTTACTTCCGGAAGGAAGTAAAGCCGTTGGTCGGTTCATAGTCATGAGTCGTAAGGTAGGGTCAGGTGGTGGAGTCGTCTCCCTGGCGTCAGTGAATGTCACCATGTGAGGAAATAGGCCGACGGAAAATAAATAAGTAAAAAAAAACTTCCTAACTTTTTTCGTTTTACTTCCATAGAACAACTCAAAAATTCAAATTTTTCCATAATTTTGTTTTTGATAAGTTAGTAGAACTTTACGAGAGTCTGTAAGAGTTTTGATAAGTTTTAAATGCCTGAAGTGCTTTGGAATACCTTTTAAAGTTCAGGGACTTTTTTTAAATTTCTATAAAATCCATAATACGTTTGGTTAGTTCAAACATATTCTTTTTTATGATCTCTGATAGTTTTTCTAAATTTCGGGTTGGTGTCATTTCACATTCTGAGTTGGACTATCTCGAGCAAGGGATTATACCAAATTGATAACAAGTTCTAATACCAGGTTATCATTTTTTTGATCACTGAATATGTTATCATTGAGGCTGAATAAACATCCAAAATAACAGAACGAATAACAAAAGAATACTCGTTGAATATCATAATAATAACTTATTTTGTTATCACTGCGAACAACTTGATAACAAATCCTGTATTATAAGCAAATTTATTGAAATAGTATCAAATTATTTTATCAATTTGAAACAAAATTCTCGTGCTAATAACTGTAAAAAATATTTTGATTAAAACCAATGTATCTTGTTCAAATATGCTGGAAATATTTATTGTTTTACAATTCAACGTAACGTTCATAAAGAATAGTGTGTTCAAAAATAACATATGATTGACAAAATAACAGCGGAAATCAAATTATAACTGGGACTAATAACAGAACTTGTAACTAATATGATATCAGCTTGTTATTTTCCTTTCCTAGGGTATCGAGCAATATCCAAAGTTTATGTTGCTTCAGTCAAACTTTAAAAAATTTCGAAATCATTTGATTTTTTTTTTAAGAGCAGGTTTTTACCGGATTTGGCATCCTTCCATAGCAGAAAAAGAAATCCATTAAGTGGTATGTTTCAACAACAAGCAGTCGGCGCACAAGAACTCATCCAGTACGCCAGATCTCAGCTCTATTGAGAAACATTGGGTCATTGTCAAGTGGAACCTGAAGCAAAAACTAAGAAAAATGTTGGAAGAGAGAAGCAGTTTTAAAGGATAAGTAAAATCAAAGGCCTGATGATTTTTATGTTTATACCTAAAACGGATTCATAGTCCTGCATGAGAGCCACTCCCCCTATTTTTGTTCTCAAACATAGCACTGGATTCCTTGACATCTCCCATTCCATTTGTGCAATATATACAATATTTACTCCTTATTACAAATTCCTCTCCCTCCCCATTAAGTAACACAGCCGACGCCGTCTGGTAGATACAGAGAAATCAAAACAAGATAAACACCCCGGCCTCCTCCTATCACAACATCCTACCCTCTTCCAATCCTAGACTCGCACTAACTCCATCCGCTTCTTGAGACACAAGCCAGCACGAACATTTCCGGACCATTTTAACCTTTATTTCATTAGCTTCCCCATCTACTGGTTGGATCTCACTCTTCTCGCCACCCACATTTTCCTATTTCTGTCACATTCAAGGGAGGCTGGAACATTTTCTTCCATATTCTTCTTTTTTTTTTCATTTTCATTTTGATGTTGAAGGCAAGGCAAGGAAGCAATTGTGTCTGTGCCCGTTTATTTTCGGATGCTTGCTGTTAGCCAAATTGCAAGAATAGAAGAAATTCAAACGAACTATTTTGCTCTGTTCAGTGAGCCAGCCAGGCAGGAGATGGGAGACAAGAAAAAAGGCAGTGTTAGAAGATACGTAAAGAGCGTTTAGTGGTAGTTCTTGGAAAACTGGTGCAATTGAATTGGAAGAATGAGGGCTCATGATTCTGCATTCCAATCTGTAATATGAAATAATCGGAATGATCATCCGAAAGAATCAAATCACGAATGGCCGAGAATCATCAGATGAAAATCTAAAAGACGGAATAGAAGAAGGCGAAAATGTTAGGAAAATAAACAGTAATTGAACCAATTCTTGTATTTTTTTTATTTATATTCTTCAAGACTAGTTTTTCTTATTAAGCTATGGTTGGTCCAGTTTATGCTGAAAAGAAATTATCGTTATTGTAAGGTTGTCTCGAATAGCTTGACCTTAGAATTGCGAAGACGTGTGCCCCTGCTAGTGAGGCCTTAGCATCTTATACCCCTACTATAAGGGTTTGAAAATTTGATGGAGAATTAAGCTCAACGCTGCGCCGTGAAATACATCTAAATCTTTATCTGCTTTTTGATACAGAATATGCGTTGCCATTAAAAATGCACTTTCATATAATGTTGCTCACAAAAGCCTTAAGCTGTAGACCACGTTGAGGTTGAAAAAATGAAAAAAAATCTTGTTTAAAACATATGAAATGTAACAAAAACAATCAGACCAACAATATTACTCAGAAAACAATCTTTTGTTCAAACAAACTATGTATAAAAAAAAAATACAGCAAATTTTAATTTGAAGATTGACTTTCTCTTCAGTTCTTGCAATATCCGGGGCTTGATCTGTTTGTATTTTTTTGTCATTTAAACTTTTCAAAATAAAATGTCTTTTATTTCTCCTATCGGCTATTCGATCTTTAGGCTTTTCGGTCATTTTTACCTTTTGGTCTATTTGATCTTTCGGCAATTCGATCATTGACCGATTTGACAGCTAGCCAATTTTATTTTTCAGAAATTTAGCATCGGGAAAACTAAGAAAATTTAAAGAAATTATTCACTTAATTACTTTAAACAAACTTTTTCAAACTAGGGTAACGGGATGTAATGTTAGCCTAGCTCCTTGATTCAGCCTATGTACAAAATATGTAATTATTTCTTCGATAATCAACAAAATCATGTTGCTATCAGCATGACCGATTTATTTCAAAGCAATTGAGATATAATCAATCAATTTATGGTAGTTCACTTCCGCGTAGTTTTCGATTTCCTTGACTTTTTAGACACCATGAATTTACTGGCTAAGCTGAACAGATTTTATACACGATCTTCGAATGATCTAAATTTGCTCAAATTGAACCTATAAACCGAATAATGCAGCCAAGATGTACAGAATATAGTCAAATGTTATAAACTTACAGGTCACATTAGTAAAATAACAATGATTTAACAAGCAAACGGTGGGCCCAATGTTAGGGACATATTTTTTTCTATGTTCCCAAATATGGCCTGTCTTATGGAAAGCGTAGTAAAAATGTTGTTATTGGTAACATTTACAATACAAATGTCTGAGTTCCGGTTAAATGTTAATCATATGGCTCATCTAAACACAAATTAAAGGAACAAAATCTGTGTAGAGTGAATTATAATGTTTTGATTGTCGAATGACCGCTAAATCATATGTAAAACTCACTTAAGTGTTTTTTAGCAGTTCAAGTATAGTTTGATTTGTGAAATTGTTTGTTGGGTAGAGCGAATACAGCTGGGAACGCCTTGAATCAGAAAATCAGGAAGAAACCCGTACGAAGATTGCATTTTATAGAAAATCAATCGAATGGGACGGACTTGCATGATTAGACCCAATTTGGTACCCATAGACCAACATTACATCCATATCCCTCGAAAGTTTCTGACTTTATAAAACGAGTTGTGTAGCTTTTCGTGATGCATACTACCAGATGGCTTATTAAACATATCTTAGGAAGTGTATAGCTAGTTAAATTTTGTTTCCAGCTCAAACACTTTATGAGTTAAAATGAAAACTGTAATCGATTGTTGCATATTAGGCTGAGTCAAGGGACACATACCCTATTTAGAATTAAGAATTCGTATCATGCATTGAAAACTCGGTTGGTTTTAAACTTCTTTAGTTTTTAAAGTTCCACAACTTTCCGTAGGTTTTTCACTCCAAACATTTTTTTTAAATAGCTATTGCTACTAAACATTTTCAACCCTTTGAACACAATTCTGGACGATTTTTGAAATTTAAACATCAACCAGTCAATCATCAATTCGTGATTTGATCCTTTCAGACTATCAATCCGATTATTTAATATTAATTCGATCAACTGTATCCAAACAACATGTGCCTTGTGAATTTTTCACCTTCCGGAATTCGGTTTTTGCAATAAAGCCTGTCCACGTTAAATTTGGACACCAAAATAATAGCAAAAAAAAAAACATTACTGAACAAAACCGATTGTTTATTTCACAATAATAGAGTTACATCTACATTAGAAACAGTTGATTAAGATGCTCATCGTTCTTTCTCAAAAATTCTAGAGCTTTTTGTGGTAAGCCCGCCATCAGATTCCGTACGCTATCTTCAGATACGCCCACCGTCTCCATCTTCTCTTGAAATCATCGGTACCATTTGCATTCTTCTTAGTTTTGAAGATTTTCGTTTAACTAGAGCCCAGTACTTCTCCATTGGGAGAAATTTGGGACAGTTTAGTGGATTGGTTATTTTTGGCAAGGTATTTGACCTCTTGTACCTTATACCATTTCCAGGACGGATTCAGGCCAAAACAGAGCGGGAGAGTCGTGACTTCTGATAAACGATAGAAACCGTCTTCGCAAAAAAAATTCTCATACACATCCTTATTGATAGTGCCGGTAGAGACAAAACTTTAAGACTTTCGACCACAACTACATATGGCCTGCCAAATCAAATGCTTCTTTGGGAATTTGTCCTGTTTGTCCGGAAATGTACGTATGTTTCGTGGTCCATTAATGATACAAGAAAATGTTTGCAAAAAATTAGTGTAAAACTCCTTAGCACGACTTTTTTGCCGTAAAATTTTGATTGTCATCAGTGTTGGGCACCTTTTCTTACTCTATACGCCTTCAGTTCTTGCCTCTACTTTACTTTTTGTACGTATGATTCGACTTCCTAACTTTGCGAACCACATACATGTATTGCACAAGAAAGATTGAGTTTTTTTTTAATAATGGCTACGACCTTTTTGTCCATTTGTCGCGAGCACACTTTTCGATTTGTTTCACTTCCCACCTTCCGATCCATAGTCAAGTGCTGGTGAAATGATTTGCAAACACAAAACATGGTACTTTTCGGTAGCTTAGTTTCTTGACAAAATCGTGTACGGATAAATTCGGATTTTGTTGCCGTTCGTACAAAATGCGTTTGTGTACTTCCACTTGATTCGACGCCATTTAACCGAATGTAACAAGAATGTTAACATATTGTTCCACGAAATAGAGTGGAGAGTTTCTGTTGTCATATAAGTGAAACGTTTCAGCGATCCATGCAAAAATTTAAAATATTCACTGAAGAAAAGTGAACGAAATTTAACGTGGACAGGCTTTAGCTCTATTGGAGAAATTCTCAAGTTTTCAAGGCTTTCTAAATGTTGACGTAATTTACGTCTTACGCATACCTGAAAAAGAAAACTGAAAATCACGATTTTTCAAACACTTTTTGTACACGTATAATTAAATCATTTCTGGACAGGTTTTAAATCATTCAACGAAAAATGTCTAAATAGTCCACTTTCAACTATTTTTAAATCCTAGAGGGTTTGAGCTGTTTAGTGGAATACCTGTAACTAGAAATTAGAAGAAGAATTAGTATCTTCCATTTAATTCCAACTACCTTTGCTTATCTTCGACAGATACGCGTATTTCGTCTACAATGTGCAGACTTCTTCAGTGTCTCGTACTAATAACTCGACTGTCTGTCGAAGATAAGCAAAGGTAGTTGGAATTAAATGGAAGATACTAATTCTTCTTCTAATTTCTAGTTAACTATTTTTAATTTTTTTTTTTTAAATCAGCCATTCTGTCTATCAGCTTTTTGATCGTTTCATCCTTTCGTATAGACTGTTCGATAATTATAAATACACTAATGACTAACCATTTCAAAATGCGTGCTGTATTCAACCAATAATTGACTGCGTCCTGTTTTGAGATATCTGCGTCCTGTGATGTTGTATATATTTTTCAACTTTTTCGCGCAGAAGTATGAAAATGCATAGTCCTTTTCCCCAGCAATGAAAATGGATTGTGCACAAACGGTGTACCGTCAGGGGTCTTTCGTTCAAAAAACTGGCTAATGAAGAAGGTGACGTCGGAGCAGTTCAAACCATATTACGGAAACATCATCAACAGTGCAGCGGGGTAGAAAACGCGGTCCCGCTGACCCTACAATCGACAGAAAGGAAAGGAACTATTTCAAGCGCAATTCTTCAGCATTAGTCCGAGATTTGGCGAAAACCTAAGTACATCGGCCACTAATGTTATGCGTGGAAGGAAAGTATGAGCCTGCAGACTTGTGAAGCAAAAGCAGCCAAAATGAAGCACCAAGTAGGCTGAATCTTTGAAACCGAGAGCGCGAAAGCTGTGCGACAAACTGCTGACCAAAAAAATCAGGTTGCGTTATCATGGACGATGTAGCCTACATAAAACTCAATTATAAAACTCTGCCGGGACCACAGTTTCATACCTCACCGAAGGGAAAGGATGTTCCTGGATCAGTGAAACCGAAAAATTCGACAAGAAGGTAATAGTGTGGCAGGCCATATGCAGATGTGGAATAATAACTCGTCCATTCACTACGACACAAAATGAATGGTCAAATCTACGTGAAGGAGTGTCTGCAACAAAGGTTGCTACCTTGATCAAACAGCATAACAAACCTACAGCACTAGAGTAGTGCAAAAGGAACAATGTAATATTTATACCAAAGGAGATGAATGCGCCAAACTGCCCAGAGAATCACTCTATCGGCACCGCTTTTGGCCAATCTTTCTTAACTTTTTCAACACTATCCGCTGTTTTCACGTGTTTTCTCAGCTTCACCTTCGTCATAGCCCAGAAAGTTTCGATAGAGCGGCGAGTTAAGAAAGATTGACCAAAAGCGGTGACAACGGTATGAGAAAGCACTGTGCAGAAGCTTATGAGTAGTAACTATAAATTAGAAGAAAAATTAGTAATCTCCATTTAATTCCAACTACCTTTGCTTATCTTCGACAGATACGCGTATTTTGTCTACAATGTGCAGACTTCTTCAGTGTCTCGTACTAATAACTCGACTGGCTCGAATAGTCGAGTTATTAGTACGAGACACTGAACAAGTTTCCAGCTGAAACCCTCTAGGATTCATTATGAGTAGTGTTAAGGGAAAAGTTAAAGAACTCGCCTACCCAATGAAAAATCGAACCATTTGAAATGAAGAAAAAAGAAAAACTTTTTAATAACTATGATTGCGTAAAAATAATCAAAAATCATAGTTTCGATTTTTTATTTGAGAAAGGAGGTATATTTGTATTTCCCAGAACAGTTTATAAATTTGCTCTTTAGAAATTCTTCCCATCTGTCTTTTGTGCTTCTAGAGATTCTGCGTTGTGATCATTCCGTCTTTCTGATTATGACATAAAGAGATCGGCTATCCGAAATAGACTTATTGAAAAAAGGTGAATTTAACTGAAGCCAAACCATTTCTTAACGACAGCGCTAATTCTTGGCTACACAAATAAAACTCGATTATTTTGAATTAATAGAGATTTTTTTGGAATTTCAAATATGGGAAAACTCAAATCTGATAAATAGGGATTTTCTTGACAAAATTGTATCACTTTGAACCCTTATAACTAAATCATTTCTGGATGTTCAAAATTTTTCAACAAAAAGTTGTAATAATTTGCGACTATCAATTTAAAAATATTTTAGGTTAAATTATCAAAAAGTTATAATGTCACTTTTGTGGGCAATTTGAAATGACACAAATAAAAGATCATCTCATGTAACCAGCTTTTGTATCCTCAAAACACAGTATTTTTTCTAACAAAGATTTCATAATGAAGTACCCTAAATATCCACTTGTGCTGGAAGAACCGATTAAGTTGATAGATTACAGTAGGCTGGGCATGTCCTTAGAATGTCGGGTGGCAGCCCAGTTGAAATGATTCTCGGAAAACGAACCGACAGGTACAAGCAGAAGAGACACGCAACGCGCAAGGTGTATCGATTAGGTAGAAGGCGACCTGTGCACGAAAAACGAAAGACGATAAACGGAAGAAAAAGAGTGGACGAAGAGAAGTGGAATATAAGGAATATAAGAATATAAGCGATAGAAGAAAACTGGAAGAGAAAAGATAAATGGAAGAAGCGATGCGGAAGAAGAAAGGCAAAAGCAGAAAAGCTACAAAATAAAGGTGGAAGAAGACGAACAAGCAAACAAGGTGGAAGCAAGGAAGTTCATGAAGAAAAACTAAAGAAGGATAGCTTTGAAAGAGTAGCCGAAGAAAAGAAAGCGAAACAGTGAAGTGCAAGAAGAAAAGCTTAGAGAGACACGAGAATGCAAATGAAGAAAATGAGAACTTTATCTAAATGAAGAATTTGTGGAAAAACTTGACCGAAACGAACACTCCCAGGCGAAAGAAAAACAAGAATTAAAAAAATAATTAATACATAACACAAATCACTGTGGTATAAAAACTATCTTGACTAAGCAACAAATCAGGGCAACACACGTATAGCTTATGTTTATTATCAATTTTATCTCAATCAGTTTTGTTAAGATGCACAACTCTGTTGAGGACGTCAAGTCACGTTAAGGCAATGCGGTTGATATGGAGGATCTTTCTTATGAAACATCAAAAAATCATCACCGATATTCAAGAATTCAAATATCAGTCGAAATACAAAATTTATTCTAAAACAACTCTACATTTTGTTCTTAAAAGTAGGGTATGTGTCCCTTGACTCAGCCTAATATGCAACAATCGCTAACATTTTTTTATTATAACTCATAAGGTATTTGAGCTGAAATCATCATTTAACTAGCTATACACTTGCAAAGACATGTTTAATAAGCCACCTGGTGAGTTGTAATGTCGGTCTATGTGTACCAAATTGGGTCTAATCATGGATGCAAGTTCATCCTATTCGATAGATTTGTTCTTAGATGTTACCTACGTACGATTTTTTTTTGTGATTTTCAGATTCAGTCTACCCAACAAACAATTTCACAAATCAAACTATACTTAAACTACTAAGAAACTTTTCAGTGACTGTTCTTGAGAGTTGATAGGCAGTCAATTTTAGTTTGGTGAAACCTAGTCTAGGCGGCGCTGATAACGGTTTGCTTTTGAAAATTTACACAGTAAATTGAGAAAAAAATGTTCGAGCCTGGACGTCTGTTCTCTGTGATATAATTTAGCGGCTATTTCGAAATCAAAACATTATAATTCACTCTACACAGATTTTGTTCCTTAAGTTTGTGTTTAGATGAGCCATATGAAAAACATTCAACTGAAACTCAGACATTGTCATTGTAAATGTTACCAATAACAATATTTTTACTACGCTTTCCATACAACAGGCCATATTTGGGAACCTAGTAAAAAATATGTTCCCAACATTGGGTCTATGGTTTTAATGTTAAATACTTGTTATAGTGCCCTATGGCCTGTTAGTTCATAACGTGTGAATATTTTCTGTTTTACTTGGCTGCATTATTCAGTTTTTATTTTAAATTTCAGCAAATTTAGATCATCCGAAGATCGTGTTCAGCTTAACCAGTAAATTTATGGTGTCTAAAAAGTTGAGGAAATCTGAAATTACGCGGAAGTTAACAACTATACATTGATTAAATATGTCTAAATTACTTTTAAATAAATCGGTCATCTTGATAGCAACATGATTTCGTCGATTATCGCCGAAATAATGACATATTTTGTACATAGGCCGAGTAAAGGGGCTAGGCTAACATCACATCTCGTTACCCTATATCCACCTTAACAAATTTACACAAGTTTTCGGTATTTGGAACTTGAGCTGCAAATTACTCAAATAGTTTGTATTGTTTATACATGATCAAATGACAAGTAGCTGATCTATTGGTCTATTAATGATTGAGTGCAGGTATCACGAAGTAAACGTCATGAACTCAACTACTAAATTATCGTCAAAGTTAACGTCAAAGTGGTCAGGTGCTATACACAGCAGCTAGTGATTTGTTTAACGCAGGTTAACGCAGGTAAATATTTTGAACGACCGCAGTTGCATTTAACTAAGTTCTTATGTATCAAAAATCAACTACAGACATGCACTAGTGTTTGGCATGCTTCTGAAAAAGATTCCAGTTTCTAAAATAGACTCGAATCTATCTCCTTAATTCAAATGAGAGTGCAATTGTGTTCTAAAACAGACTGATTGATCCAAATGTATTCAATGTTGATTTGCCAAAGGATTATCAACTTGCAAATAAAGCGGCGAATTCCACCAGTGCAATTGAAAACGTGACCAGTTTTCTTGAGTATCTGAAATCGTTGTCGACGTCACAGAATTTCTTCTGGCTACGTGTCTTCGGAGTAAAGGCTCGAATAATCCAGATCATTTTCACCAGTAAGCCCCATAATTCTTCAGATGCTGGGGATTGGGATTGAATGAATCCATTTTCATAGCCATTAAAACCGTCGCCGAGTGATAAACTCCATCAATCGCTTCCGCTGTGCCGATCTCAGCTATTTTTTTTATTTCTTTTTCATCGTTCAAACACTGATAGGGTAGGAGGCCCAATAGTGGAGGCTTGGGTTATGAAGGTTATGCGGGATAGATGAGGGATAACAAGCTTTAGGTCTCTTTAAATTGGTGGGAGGGGGAGGGGAGTGGCTCACTGCTTTGGAAGTGGACCAATTCTTGTCATTCGCTGCTACTGGTCAGCCTAATTCAAACCAAATGTGTTGATTTTTCATACATTATAAGTGTATGTTCAAAAATTTAGTCAGTTGATTTAAATAAGACCGAGCAATAGCAAAAATTGACGGAAGTAGTGCTACCTTACATTTTGTGAGTCATTTCAAATATAAGGTAGGTGTAAAGTTTTAACTCCTGTACTTCACTTGAAATTAATGGAGTGTTTCTTTCCCAGCGGAACCCATACGAAACAAATTATCAAGATTGCAATATGAATAACTACTGGAATACTGTGTTTTTTGATAAATGACAAATATTTAAGTTGGGGCTGATAGTTTCAAAGCTGTAATATGGTGTATTATAATTGTACGTACTTCATCACCTACAAGCTTATAACTATTTTCCATCGATTTGCATAGATACATCACTAGCCAACCCACCCTATTTTCGCATGGCCGAGACAAAAAGAAGCGGAGCCTCTGCCCCAACATTCACTGATTTCAGCAACCCAGCAGCGGCCACCCATCATATTTCCAATCCGTTTTGCCTTGTCTTCGGGTTTTCCGACGACGACAATGATGACGATGACGACGGCACAGCTTTATTAAAGGATAACGAATGGACGATAAATCACAATCAGCGACGGTGCTCGGTCGGCCCCAGCAATCGTCCTCCTTCAAATTATACATAACTACAATTTAGATATTCTTTTTTTCCCTATTCAACATGTCATTGCTTCTTTGAACGTATTTTTTCCAGACGCTGTTTTCGGCTGATTTGTCTGTCCATTTTTTGCTTTGTTTCATCTGAAGCATTTCATCTTCTCGATACAAGAAATCGGAGAAAATGCGGGAAATATGTCTGCCTAGCATTGAAGTGGTCGTTTTATTGTTATTCATGATTTATTTCGATCTCCGACGAGAGGTTTATGCAGTTCATTAAGCTTTGCAGAAAATATCAATAATGAGATCTCTGGAGAAATACGAGTTATATATTTATTCTCATTGCAATAAAAAATTGTGGGAGCATCATATGGTATTGAGATTTGTTTCCGTTTGCTTCAAGGAATGTATCAAATTGACAGCAATAAAATTTGAACGAAACTTTGGAAAAGTCGATAATGCATTTAAACCCGAAAAACTTGTGAAACACAACGGTAGTTGAATTAAGTGAAAATTACTTATCTTCTTTATTTTCATCCAAGATACCTTCAATTCGTAAACTAAATAACTAAAGAACTCGTCATGAAAATTTCTAAAAAAATCTAGCTGAGGTCAGGGATTGCTAAAATTATCGAGGTATAGAAACATTCAGCGATTGTGCTTTAACTTTAGATCCTTCTGTCTCAATATTTTTTTCAGCTCATATCTACCAAGGCATTTGCTGCACGAGGCTCTTACAACAATCGTCAACACCCATAAAACAGTTTCAGAAGTTACCCACTCAAGTCTTCAAAGGAAGAGAACTTTTTTTTCCTTCTCCCAACCATGCAGCAAGGAGTTAACCCTCTTCTGAATGGCAAGAGCTTATCAATTATTTTGTGCTTCTACTGAATATTCGAGACACCATAACTTCGAGTCCGGCCGGCACAATTAATTTGCCAGAAACTTCCGGATAAGCATGTCCCAGCGGTGATGACGAAAACGAGACATTTAATTAGCCGCCTCTCCTTCCCTAGAAGACGGTTTCCCATGGCCGTCTATCCGTAATGACGACATCAAATCGGTGAGTCGATATGGAAAGCTAATGTAATTCAGGAACACATGAAGCCAATTCTATCCAGAGCAACACAGTACTCCATAAACGTGTATTTAATAGCGATCAATAAATTACAGGAAGTACAAATATTGGCTTTTCCACGACAGTAGGAAATCGAACCTGGACTCATTACAACCATTCCGACAACTGGAGCACAGTTTCCTGCTAACGGCTGGTGGAGGCAAGTGCTTCCATTGATATGTTTGAGTGTGGGCGTTGCAATTTCTAATTGGAAGTAAATGGTATTGTGTTTCCGTTTTCGTTGACAGGGCGATTTTCCAATTCTAGGCAAACCAAGCAGAGTTTTTATTTGTTTGTTTTCATTTGTTTGCTCTGTAATTCCAAATTTTCCAGTAGGGCTTGAAAGCATTTTTTTTTTATTTTGGTCTATTTCCTCACATGGTGACAATCACCGACGCCAGGGAGAAGGCTCTACCACCTAGACCCTACATATCGACTCATGAACATAAGCCGAGACCAACGGCTTTACTTCCCTTCCCAAGGAAGATGTGACCAGATTTTTTCGCCTCAGAATAACCACCGACGTCGACTGGAATTGAACCCAGACCCACTGGGGTGCCAAGTAGCAGTCACGCTTACCACTACACCCCTGACACCCCCTTTTTGTTCGACAGTTGATTTCAAAATCTCTTAACAAAATAATATCAGACGCACTCTGTATTAAAAGTGATTATCAAAACACTGGTAAATACTTGTTTGGATTTTTAAAACTTGTAACTTTAACTGTCACGCCTGTAAAAAGAATAACAAACCATCAAATTAAACTAGAACGGACTTTAGGTAATAAGTACGAATGTTTTTCAGTTGCAGCTTCTTGTAGTCAAATGACTAGATACTTCTTGATCATTTTTAATGATAAAAATAATAATGATTATGATATAAAACGTCATATCAAATATTATATAGATAATATTGTAAAGGTACATTATAGTATTAACTGATAACAATAATTCCACATGTATGTACACGCCAGCAAACTGTAATCATGTAACAATTGCAGAAAACCCTGCGAATCCGGCGTGAATTTGAAAATCTAGGCAATGCATCACAGCCACGAGAAAAAAATGAATTCATAATTATTCTAAAACTTTGCGACACCAATAATATACCAATCGCACTTAATTATGAACCCCACCACCGGCCCTCCACCGGCCCACCACACGTAACGAACTCAGCGAGAAGCAGCTTTATTTTTCTACTCTCAGTAGATCGATCACTCGCATCACGGAACAATAGATAACCGAAACAAAAGAAACGTGCTATGCCCGATAACAAAACGGTGCGCAACCAAATATCGACAGATATGGTGAATATTGTAAACTAAAAGTATAAACGGATCAGCAGTCCTATAATAATATATCGTAAAGATTTTATCTCACTTTTTACATCGTTTTTTACGATAATTGAAAACTAACTAGCAACTTCCTGAGAAAGAAGGGTTTTTCCTTAGCAAGTTGCCAATAAATTCTCAATTATATAAATTATCGTAATCACAGTTTACCCAATCCATTTGGATCAATACTCGCGTTGACACTCAATCATATTGCACGCGTAACAATAGGGAATGCGTACTCAAAGTTAATTCGTGATTTGTACCACGCACGAATTTCGCAAAAAAAATTTAATCTCCGTGGGCGTGTCCTGGTGAACCGAGAAATGGTCTTAAATCGATAAAAGAAAAGACAACTATCCGCGAAGGTGGCCACAGCTCTTTCGAGGTCAGTTTGGATTTCAAGGCTTTTCAATGCCATCAAAAAGAAAATTCTGGAAATTCAGAAGAATGGCGAAGGAACACAGGATCATCGAGTTTACAGCAGAGGAAGATTGCAGGGGAAAAGTCGAGGGCACGGAAAAAAACTCACATGATTACCAATCGCATCAGGGAGCTACTACTCGAGCGATGTAAGAACTTCCTCAAGCAAAAACATCCGGTAATCCTGTTCAACTACGGGAGCATGTTTACTGCCGAACTCTTATCAAATTCCAGAAACGATCGTTATATTATTTCTCTCCCGGTAAAGACGTGGGCAACGAGCGTGTATTCCACATGAGCAGATCACTTGTCAAATCACGTATTTCTTGGCAAACTTTGAAAGTTTCTGCTTCCTTACTTCCTCCGAAATATCAAACTTGTGCTAGGCGGTGAAGAACAGTAGCCCCGAAAGCTGCTGGAAGCCCACCTTGACGTAAGTCTCATCATCCACGATGAGACAATGAGGTTTCGTCAGCATCTAGTTATACAGTTTCCGGGCCCATGACCACCGTATTTTGCCGTTCGTCACGATTTGGAGCCTTCTGCACTTTCTACGTATGCAGTCCCTCCCAGTCGTTGGCTCTCTGAACGAAAGTCACTCAAATTCGAGTAAATGTAATGGTATTGACATGTCGGCAGTTCAAACATATCGACTCAGATCGGATGTATTTTTTCGATTTGTTAACTTGTCAATCCTAGTTACATTTACTCAAATTTGAGTGACTCCACTTTTGTCGAAAGTGAGTCAAAAACGATTCAAAACTGAGTTAGAATGGCTGGCCGTGTGGATGAAGTTGTGAAGAATTAAAAGTTGAAATAAACTAAGCAAGCAAAGAGTACCAAGTTTGTCTTAGATTTCAGTATGAAATCCGAAGATACCCACACCTCTACAGATGGGGCTCCGTTTAACACCTTGAACCGCACTCAGCAATGGTTGCAGCAGCATCTGCCGTTCTGAGAAAAAAGATATGTGGTCACCATCCAGCCCTGCTGCACACTACCAAAATCTCGTGTAAATTTCTGTCCCTGAGACCGACACATGCAAGCGTCCTTGAGCGCATAAGAATGTGTTGAAAGAGATGAGAAAATAAATTCAACCGAACACATCTTTTGTCAAATTGCGTATGTTTCAGTTTCAGGAGACATAATTTTACACGAAATCTTTCTTTACGTACCCTGATTATTACATTCCCCGACTTTACGTTCCCGGACTATTTACAAACATGGATTAGGTCTCGTGTAATATTCATAATTTCTAAGTGTGTGGATTACTCAGTATGGAGAGTCATGAAGTCCAAGAGCTGTTTTTAACACCAATCGAGTACAGCAAGCCTTAGACAAACATTTACTCTCAACTGGAGAGATATGGAGGCTACATTATTAGGACTACGCACTAACAAAATGTTATGTAAATTTCTGTCCACTGAGACCGACACATGCAAGCGTCCTTTAGCACAAAAGAATCAGTTGGAAGAGATGAGAAAATAAATGCGATCGAACACATCTTTCGTCGAATTGCGTATGTTTCAGTTTCAAGAGACACAATTTTACACGAAATCTTTCTTTATGTTCCCCGACTTCTTAGATGTATAGTTTTCGTCTCGTGTAAAATTCATAATTTCTAAGTATGCACACTTGAAAATCATAAATTTTACACGAGACGTAATTTATGATGTAGAAGGAGATGTTCGCTCATCACCATGAGCCAGGGAACACTTTTTGCCTTAATAAAGCTTGATAGTTCCGCTAGCGTGGCAGGCGACGTAGGGTTGAGAAAAGGCACGGCACATGAACGTTCTCGCCACATTGCCACACGGGGTAGGCTAAACAACTGTCCCCCTGGCCTCTGGTTGAAGACGCTCATGTACCACTGTGGCTTGTATAGTTATTCTAGCGATCTATTGTGTGCACTCTGTTTACAGATGCGCACCCGCCTACCCGCCTGGTTCGAGTACCACCGTATACATGCCCTTTTCGCTCAATTTTCATAAAAAAAAAAACATCTGTTACATTTCCAATCCTGCCGCACACTAGCGGAACTATCAAAACTTTCTCTTCGTATCTTTAATTCTAGCCAAAAACATTGTTGTTCCCTCTTGGTGCCTCATGGTGATGAGCGAACATCTCCTTCTACATCATAATCGTTACTCCTCGCACGGAGAATATATAACATAACAATTAATGTACGTAATTTATGTTTGTTTAAAGTCGGGGGACGTAAAGAAATATTTCGTGTAAAATTACGTCTCCTGAAACTGATACATACGCAATTCGATGAAAGATGTACTTGTTTGAAACTATTTTCTCATCTTTTTCAAATCATTCTTATGTGCTAAAGGACGCATGCATGTGTCGGTACCGGGGAACAGAAATTTACATGATATTTTGGTAGTGTGTACTTATTATTATCTTTTCAAGACTAAACAATTGAATGACATGTGTTATACTTGCAATTACATACTGACGGTTTTCGCCCTAAATCGTATTCGGAGTTGGCAGCACCCTCTTAGATTACAACGAAACTTTCTGGTTGGGTAGACGATGACTAGATAAGCCACTTTGCATACTAAGTTTCTTAATTTTTTTTCTAGACTGTCTTTTCAAAAGGGCTAAACTTTTTTTTTATCGATTTTGTTTAAATGTGTTTAATAAAAAAATGACTGCTATAAAAAGCGTTTAGAGGGTGATTATCACAAAATAAGTCAAGTTTTAGGAATAAAATATTGTAAAAAAACAAAATGAGCCTTACTCTGAAAAAAAATCAATGGGACATGGAAATGTTTTTGTTAGAAAAACTTTGTTTCCTTAAAATTGCCCATATTGTGATGTGAGAACGGTTGGTTGGGAACATAATTACATATCTTGAGACAAAATTTCGTCGAAATAAAAAATGGTGGTGTTTTTAAATCGACTTTGAATTTTTTAAATGATTTTTTTCGGTGTAGGGCTCATTTTGTTTTTTTTTTCAATATTTTTTCTTAAAACTTGACTTATTTTGTAGTTATCACCCATGCAAAACTTTTTGTAGGTGTAGTCATTTTTTTATTAAACACAGAACTTTGAAAAAAAATCGATAAAAAAAAAGTTCAGCCCTTTTCAAAAGACAGTCTAGAAAATAAATAAATGAAGAAACTAATTATGCAAAGTGGCTTATCTAGTCATGGTCTACACGCCCAGAAAGTTTCGTTGTAATCTGAGAAGGTGCTGCCAACATTTGTTCGAGTAACATAATAACTAACACGAGCAGGAACGAATAACTAACATGATTAATGGCCTTGGAATTTAAGAGCGGCGCAGGTAAAATGCCTGAAGCTTATACCATGAAATTGTTCCCACAATGTTATGCGAATACCAAATTGTGGTAAGACATCAATATCAAAATAGTACATCTCAGGTATACTCAATCTCAAATAACAAGTTTTGTAGTTCGATAGATAATTAGCTTGCCGTTCATACACAGATAAAAAGAAACACTGAATTTTCTGCGTTATCTAATGCACATAAAGGGAATGCAAGATTTGGCAGAAAATAATGGGATATTTCATGTAAATTTAAGCCAGATAACGCCTAAATCTAGCCAGTTGTATGAAAGATTGCAAACAATATCGTTATTTACGCTCCTTTGGCTTGGAATTACACGAGGGGAAATTTTACGCGCTTGTTAAAATTAATTATTTTTTTCTGTGTAGGTATGTTAACTCTTATGCTGTGCTCTTCAATACCAAGGCCAATTATCATGATCAAAATTAGGTATTCATGTGTTATTTTTTTCTGCTCGAGTCGACAACACTAACACTGGAAGAAGATTTTTATGCGTCTGCGAAACTGCGTAAGTGTCGTTGGCCTGTTTTTGGCTGAATTTTATGAAAAATTGACCTGCTGTGATCTGGAGTAGTGCTGCAAATGATTAAATCATTCATTTGAATTCAACCTAAAACAAACCATCAGTCGAACCTGATGAACCTTCTGTTCATTTGAAATATTGGTGGTTTTTAAATAGATTAGAACTACCTATGTGAGTGTTTCTTTCATACGAGCTACTATTCACGGTCTTTGTGCCATATGATTGAATGAAGACGCATTCATTCGAACCACTGGTCATAGTGATCGTTGAGTTTAGCTTTTGTCAAATGGACAGTCCAGTCATTCGATTGAAACTGGAAGGCGGAAAACGGAAGAGTGAAACCACTAAAACTTTTTCCGTAATCGTACCCCAATTTGTGCGAAAGGAAGGAAATCCGAGCGTACTGCCAGAGTGACGGAAATACCGCTTGCACATGCATTCAAAGGAAGTATGACGTCGGAAATTTTATCCGAAATTTTTGGATTCGTCACCCAAACATGGCCATAGAACACGATTTGAATGGAACAAGCACCGCCGGTGATGACGCCACGAAACATTACAGAAAAGGCCGTTCTGATTGACAAACAGTTGTTAAGAGATTCAGGAATAAAACGAAGTCTTATCATAATCTTCCACTGTCATGTTTTCAGCTGAAGGCCTGAGACAGTTGCTGGACCCACTAGTTGAGTTGTGTAACTTTCCGTGATACATACTTCCAAACATCTTCTTGAACTTATCTGAACAAGTGAACAACTACATAGTTGTATTGCGCTTCCAGCACAAATACTTTATGAGTTATAATAAAGAATAAAATCGATCGTTGCATAATAGGCTGAGTCAAGGGATACATACCATATATTTAAAAAAATAAACAAGCAACCTGAAAGCAATCAACTGATTTCATATTTTTTAATTGATTTTACATATAGCCATTTGTTAGGAACGCTTACTTTAAATACATTCTCCTTCAAAATTTATCACTCTGGCACTAAACCTATATCAATAATGAATGATCCGTGTAACTATTGAAACCTTAACGCATCACCTTTGACACGTTCTGAATTTTTAAACTTTTATGCGCTAAAACTAACGGTTCGTCTATATTAAAGAAATCCACTAAATTGCCTACAGGGTGGTCCACTCACCACAATTCCTCAGTTGTCTCTAGGAGTAAAAGGGGGGGGGGGGGGAGTAGGGTGGGGCTTATTTGAAAAAAATAATCGGGCACAAGTTTTCCCATGTGGAAAATGATCTTTAGGGTCCATCAGATGACATACTAAAATTTCAGATTTTTTCGTTAAGGTTTAGAGGTGCCGAAATGGGCCTAAGTGCAAAATGTCGAACGGTGGCAAATATCAACCAAAACAGATGCATCTAGTAAACACGTAATTTTGTGACCCTAAAGGGCGAAAATTTTGTCGGTTTTGCGGTATCTCTCAACGCTTTTGAGATATAAGCCTCAAAAATGAATGTGTGTTTGTACTTACGCCAACATATTTGAACTTTCGCAAGCTTCGCTCTTTGCTGTACATTTATAAAGACAAAATTCTGTACTGAAAAAAAGCAGACAGAAAGAGATCAAGAAGAGGGAGATATAAAGAGAGAGAAAGAGAGAGTGATCTTATAATTGAGAGTACACATGGATTTTGAACATATTTAAAGGTATTTATGTATTGATTAATATTGAACTCATAAAATTACGTGTCATGTCGAATACTGATTAACAATAGCTGTTTTTAATTGAAAACATAGATCATAAGCATTGTCATACTTTACAGAATGTAAGTGTGGAGCAGCAACGAATCGAACCTAAGATCAATAGGCTGATTACTTTGGCTGCCGTGTCGACACCAGATTTTGGAATTCATTCTTCAATCAGTTTACCACTGTATAATGGGACCATCAACAGGTCCTGAAATTAAAATTTTCAAGCAGTTTCAGCAGCTATGACCCAACGTAAATAAATCTGATTTCAGTGTTTCAAAACATATCCTTCTACGTTGAATGCAGCTCGTCGAGCAGAAATAATTTCATTCGTTAAAAATCACATTGCTGTAAGTTATCTTCCGCTAAACTATCAAAAAGCTAACCTTATTTCCTTCCAAACTTTTTACAGACTGCGACACCCTCGCGACGATTACCTGGAATTGCTTGAATTAATGAGCAATCTTTCTTGGTAGCACTAATGCGTATAATCGTGCAATTTCGTCAGCCTGAATGGAGGTGAATGGCGGATGCCATTTACAGCTTGGAAAGTATGGCTATTTCGAGCGCAATTCAAACTTTCAAGGAAAGAAACTTCAGGACTTCTGGATATTTGTACGTTTCTGGTATCAATGTACATTGAGGCCTGGTTTTCAGCAACTCGTCCTACGTTGGCACTTTATAATGGATCTTCTATTGATTTCAAGGCTTCAAGAATTCCAAACTATTATTTGGGCTGCTGCAAACAGTGCTAAAAATAAGTTTTCTTCACGCATGTGGTATCTGAGCGAGAAACTTGTTGGAATCAGACTGATTCAAGATTATAATGGCAACATTACTCAAAACAAAAACCACTTGCAAAACCTTATTCTAAACGTGAATTTTCATAAAAACTTTGTTAATTTGATGAAGAGTACTATTGCTGAACAGTATTCGACATAACATGTAATTTTCTGAGTCCAATATTAATCAATACATAAGATCATTCTCTCTTTCTCTCTCTCTCTCTCTCTCTCTCTCTCTCTCTCTCTCTCTCTCTCTCTTTCTCTCTCTTTAAATCTCCCTCTTCTTGCTCTCTTTCTGTCTGCTTTTTTTCAGTACAGAATTTTGTCTTTATAAATGTACAGCAAAGAGCGAAGCTTGCGAAAGTTCAAATATGTTGGCGTAAGTACAAACACACATTCATTTTTGAGGCTTTTATCTCAAAAGCGTTGAGAGATACCGCAAAACCGACAAAATTTTCGCTCTTTAGGTCGCTGAAATTACGTGTTTACATAGATGCATCTGTTTTGGTTGATATTTGCCACCGTTCGACATTTTGCACTTAGGCCCATTTCGGCACCTCTAAACCTTAACGAAAAAATCTGAAATTTTAATATGTAATCTGATGGACCCTAAAGATCATTTTCCACATGGGAAAACTTGTGCCCGATTATTATTTTCAAATAAGCCCCACCCTAGGGGGGGAGGCTTGGGAAATTGGATAAAACGCTTTACGTAATAAATGTACGGCTCCATATCTATAATCAACCCATCTTGTTTAGAAACTCAATGCTTTTTACAATTGGATTATTTCCGAACTCTCTGGTTGGTACTCTATTTGAAATTCCCTATAAGTAAATGAAAGCGTTCGATGATAATACCAATACGTGAATCTGACTATTGACAATCAAGCATAACAATATTCAATGCCCGGGGAAGTCGAGAAACTTCTCAATGTACTCGGCAGTTCATATGCCCCACTATTATAAAATGTATAGAGGCTCATTGATTTTTTCGAAGATTTTTTTGTAGTTGAAAGTTTATAAGTAATTATATCGATTAAAGTAAGGCAACTGCACTGATGTCCGTATCTCTTCTCTTCAGTAATATTACCTAGGAGTGAGAAAGAAGACAGTTTTACCAACAATCAATATGCAAGTTGCATATTGATTGTTGATAAAACTGTTGCATAATGCAACTAGCGATTTGAAATTGGTTCACTGTTATAGAACACCTTGGTCCGAAGTACACCTTGCTATACATATTTGCGCCTTTGTTTTGGTTTGCTGTGTTATTTTGACAGAATATATGAGAGTGTGTTCGTGTGAGTTCATTATTAGGGGCGCATTATTAAGCTTGGAACAGAGCTTGGGACCGATGAGCTAGTACTGACTGGGCCAAGAAAAAATCGTATTTGTTCGGGACCTACTGGCCTTAGAGTAAGTCTATGGTTATACCGCGTCATACCTGATGTTAAGCATTAATGTGTGAAAAGTGATGTTCATTCTTGTTTATAATACAGCGAATGAACTCAAGTCACAAATCAAGTCGGCAAGTCGACGTAATGAATTTAAAGATGTTTTTGTTTTCAACTGCTTGGTGTAGACGACCCAAGTAACAACTTATGTTCTATTCCAGCCGTATAGCACTCCTCCCGGCTTTGTTGATAAAACTACAGTCAAAACTGTTTTGTCCACCAACACCTCCTCTATGCATCTTTAAAGCCGAAATGTGTACAAAGTGGCCCACTCTGTAGACGGTTGTGAAAACAAATTAATAAAACCTTTCTAAGACCATACAGATTTTGAAAATGTTCTAGTGAAAGATGTCAAGTGGTCATGAGAACCATCATAAAACCTATTGGCCGTCATCAAAACCAGTATAGGGCCAAATGGCCACATCTGTCAAACTTCACGGCGATATCGTGGTTAGTTTTTGTTGTTCTGTTTTGTTCGATTATCTGCTCTTTTCATTCAACAGTAAATAATGGCTAAGAGAAAAGTTCAAGTGTTGCGGGAAATTATGTTTTATAGCAAAATATATTAAACTAATTGAGTTTTTAATAGCGTATCATGCTACAAATCATACGCGCATTAAATTTTATGGTGAATGTTGGCACGATATGAGCTGAAAATTAATGCGCTTCGGAAATTATGCGAGTTTACAACAACAAAAACAAAATTGAAAGAAATATATTCGTTAAATTAATCAAGAAACTTCTGAAAATTGATGGAACTCAATAAGATTATCTAAACGAATACCGACGTTTGTCTTAGATCTACAGTTCAATTGTATTACATTTAAAATTTGGTGTATTTATTTTTCCACATTTCAATTATTTCATATATTTCAATATGGCGATTGCAAGAAATCACAGTTCTGCCAAATAGCCAATTTATCTTAGCAATGGCTACTATAAACTATCTGCTCGCTTGGTAGCTTTCCTCAATGCCAATTGGCCGTTTAATGCATTTAATAGAGGCAAGATGGTTTTAAAATGCTTTTTCAACTGACCATTATAAGATAATATGAATGAGTCCTAAAACGGCATTTCAAAACAGCATTTTATGAGTTTACAAAGTCACAATAAAACCTTGGATAGGAGTAAAACGAATTTTAGAAGTCAAGGTTTTAAGATCGTTGTAAAAAAGCTGTGCAGGTTCTTATAAACCTGACTAAAATTTGAAACCTATTGGCATCTTTAGCTGCCATAATAAAACCGAATTGATTTTTAGTGGCTTTCATAAAACTTTAGTAAAACTTTATAAACCTGAATGGTTTTGGCAATGTTATTTGGGGAGATAGTTCAATCGAGTGTAAGTATGCTTCTCAATTAAAAATGAAGTCTTCATGGCTCAATTGAATATGTTTACTAGGTTCAAGTGAACTTACTATGGTGTGATGACAATAAAAGGTTGGTTTTTTACCGCACTGATCTGGAGACAAATGTAGTTTAAACGTGATTTGAACCATGTTTGACCCTAATCGAGAAACGTTTACAAAATTAGACTACAATATAAAAGAGTAAAATTCTTACCCAAAATTGCAGGCATCGAGAGCACCACAAAATCTACCATGAGAAACCACTAAGCCAAAGCACTGAAGCTTCCTGACCTGAGCAAAATCTATCTGGTGAGAGCTTCATACACACTTAGATTTTTTTTCAGAAATCTGTAAAGTTTTACCGAATTCTCAACAGCTGAACGTACGGTAATCCGATTTTACGGATTTCGGTGAAATTTTACAGATATCTGTTAAAAATTTACCGGATTTCGGTAAAATTTTACTGAAATCCATAAAATCGGATTACCGAACGTTCAGCTGTTGAGAATTCGGTAAAAGTTTACAGATTTCTGTGAAATAATCTTAGTGTGTACAGAAACTAAACTTACTAACGCAACTTCCCGGTATGAATCGAGACGTTTTCGTCAGCAAAGCCAACAAGCTGACAGCCATCATCGTCACAATACTACGAACCTTAGCTGCATCGGCATTGGATTTGCTCAACGTCAAAATGCTGCTGCTCAAAGGAAGAAAGATTAAAGCAAACTGCTCCTGCATCCATCCAAGTGTCGCATGCTTCATGACTGACTGATGATGGTTGCTCTCGCTTCAAAGGGATGTTTTCACTTTGTAAACCGATATTATTAGCAGTGGAAAATTTCCTCGACTGATCTTTTGCCACAGAGCGGTACGAGAGGTTGGTGAAATGTACATGTTTTGCAATGTATTTTGTTTCAAGACTTAACTTTTATGATGATCAGCGTGAATTTTCGTCAAGATATCATTTTGGTGTGATAATTTATTAAAATATAAAATGACGAGGGTTTCATATGTCCAATATGAGGAAAATTCTGTAACAATGTGCAGCACCTGGCAACAATGTCTAATCTCCATAAATCCACTATCAAGCGGCTCTAAAAGGTCCGAAGCAACCAGCGTTCTCTGTTATCAAGCCAATAACAGACAAAAGTTGGTGAAAATCCGCTCTGTGTAATACAATTTAGAATCAATCATTTCTGCAAGCGTGTCTCCTTGGGATTCCACCTGCAGCTCCTCCCTCACCACGATCATCGCAAACAACGTGAATCTTTTCCATCATCCGAGCTGACAGCTGCTGTTGGATACATAGCATTGGCTTCATTCCGGAGCCAGACAGAGATACAATTCGGCAGCCCAGCTGTGAGACAGACCGAGCCCCACCGCCGGCAGGGCATGGTGGGCAAACAGCAAACTAGCTCCTTCGCTTCATTGGGTTCGCTTCGATTCGCCTGTGTGTTCTATCTGTTTGCCTTGCGGGGGTCTATTGCTCAATATACATATTAGGGTGGTACAAATTGTTTCCATATTTGGATACATTGACGAACGTTGTATTTCGACATTGAATCAATTTGAACGGATTTGTCCGAAGTTAAGAGGACAGTTGTGTTCCGCAATTTTGTTTCCAATAGTAAAGCAGAGCTTTTGGGATTCATGGAACCGAAATGAACCTTATTTTGTTGATAGTATAGCATTTTCGAAACATACACATCGCTGGGTTGAACCTTAGTTTGTTAATAATCAAAAATTTAATGTTGTTTGTGGATATAAATATATGTATTCCCCAGCAAACATCAATGCTGAATAACTGTTTGTTCAAACCAATTAGGAGAATTAGTTCAGCTTTTTGTCTAAAAGCTGAAGAACTTCTCCAAATTTATTTGAACAAGCTGTTATTCGACACTGATGTTTGTTGGGTCTACGGCTAAAGTACACTCCATGTCATAACTATAGAACTTGGATTAATTAGTGATTTTTCGAAATAAGTTGCTCAGTATAATAGATACTTGTTATCTATTTTTACTGTAGAATTTTCAACTCTAAGCATATTGTGTTTAGCTTCATAATAAAAGATTCATAAAAATTATATGTTCCGTAACTACACAGATAAAAAGAAACATTGAATTTTCTGCGTTTCTAATGCACATAAAGGGAATGCTAGATTTGGCAGAAACTAATGGGATAATTCATGTAAATTTAAGCCATGTAACGCCTGAATCAAGCATGTGGTATGAAATATTGCAAACATTGTTGTATGGCGCATCAAGGACTTCAACCAATTGTGATGTTTACTCCTCCTTTGGCTTCGAATTAAACGATCGGAAATTTTACGCGCTAGTTAAATTTTTTTTGTTTTCTGTGTATAGAACCAGTTCAAAATTTATTTCTCTTTGAAAAATTTCAACGATGTTTACCTGAAAATCAAAATGTTAATAATGGGTAGGTCGTCCTTTGTTCTCAATCAGTTCAAACAACCTATACGGCATACTCTGAATTAAGTTACGGCAAGTAGATACTTGTATTCCTTGTCATGCAGATAAAACGGTTTTTTTCAGGTCATGAACGCTTGCGTACTGCTTGTTGTCTGCATATACTTCACGTACGATCAATCCCAACATATTCTCGATCGGGTTTTGGTTTGGAGAGTAAGCTGTTCATTCTGGTGGATGGAAAAGCAATCTGCACTGTTTCAGTTTGACAACATTCTCCTTAAAACATCAAACTACCACCACCCAAGTAACGAGTCGAAAAGTTACGCTGCTCCTTTCCTAAGTCCCTCCAGTATGAAATCTGGATGGCCCAGCTGGAATTTTCTTAGTCGGAAAAACTACTCTAGTGGGACAAAAGAACTTAATTAATTTTAAAATAGTGAATTATGAAGTTTACAACCTTACTCCAATCTCTACGCATATTCGCATATTCGTGCAGATTCGAGTTGGGCTTGCGAGGTTAGAGTCGTGCAGCTTGCTTCAGTTTTTGCCGCTGAATATAAGGAGAGCTTTTCAATGTTCGATAGATTGTAGAACATGAGACGTCAAGTGATAACTCAGCCTTAATTTGTTTCAAACTTTTGAGTGAGTTACTTGCAGTTTGAACAATTCTTCGTTGCGTTCTTTCCGACAATTTTTTTTGGGTCCCCCTGTCTTGTCATTCCCATATCGTTCTGGATTTCTCAAAAAATTGATTATGGAGTGATGCGATCTTCCCAAATGTCTAGCAATTTCGCGAATACCAACATTACATTGGCGAAATGTCAAAATGTTACCTCTTTCTTCTTCCGTCAAATACGTTGCAGGCGGTATTATTCCGGAGCATTCACAAACACGTCACAACACGATAAAATGTGAAAAAAACTGAAGCGCAATTCATGCAGATAGTGTTGTATGTATTGGTTCTATAGTTATGAAACAGCAAAAATGAGTGATTTCATTATTATCCACTCACACAGTATATCAATGGACTCAGAAGTGTTGTGGTGTGAGTCAACTTTTTCACGCAGTTTCTGCATGTGAATGAATGAAACGGTAGAATTTATTCTTCATTGAAACATGTGGACATTTTTAAGTGGATCTATTGTTATGAAACGTTGTGTATAGGTAAGCACATTTTGAGCAACTTTGGTCTAAAACAAGCCATTTTCTCTGAGTAGTTTTCGTTAACTAGTTATTATAATCGTTCTGAGCTGTGTGGGTCTCAGACAAAGACTGAAATCTTAAAATTTTCGTTTGATAACAGCGGTAATCTATGCTGCCACCCATGGCAAGTCGGTCTCTTAGTACAAATAAGCGAACCAAAACAAAAACAAAACTAATTTAGTTATTCTCCTGAAACTTTTCGTGTAGCCTGTGGACAAAACCACGTTAAAACCACGACCTGAGAGCTAATGTCGAACATTGAAATCAGTTTGATTCATCTCGGGTGCTGTATACTAGCTTTGAATAGAATGACCAGAAAGAAGAAAATCACGAAAATGCGCCTACATCGGATGAAAGTTAATGTAACAAAAAGATGAAGAATATTTGAACCATATGTTACCCGTTTTTGAGGACCCTGAAAGGGAAAAACAAATTTGTACAGCAGTAAACGTAGGTGGTTTTTAATTACTTGTACTAACACTGGTCGACAGAGATATTCCCATCCCATTTTCCGTTAGCTCAAGGGTCCCAAATCCACCGAAAATCGTATTTTGATCTCATGCAGTTTGCGTTTTTCTTCACAAATTGGCATTAAAAATTGATTATTGATATCTTTTAAGAACCAATTAAATAACTGCCTCAGCTGAGACGTGAATGCTCCAGAAGCATTCTTCTAAAGTTTTTAGATTTAAACAAACAACTTTGCAGAGAATAGTAACTAGAAAATGTGAAGAACAATAAGTATTTTCCATTTAATTCCAACTACCTCTGTTGCTTATCTTGACAGATACGCATATTTCGTCTACCATGTGCAGAGTTCTTCAGTATCGTGTACTAAGAACTAGTAGAAGAAAGGCTTGTAAGATAGAACAGTGCCACTTTTGACATTCACAGCGTCAACACTATCGCGCTGACAAGTGTTAACCTCATTTTTTTACTATTCTTCAATATTCATTTGCTTTTGGAGTGAATACACTCGTTCGATCTAGCTCTTCCAGGTTTCATTGTTCGAAACTGGTGAAATAATTAAAATAGCAATTATTTCTTGTGCTTAGTAAGTGGACATTTCCCATCGATATCAAAAGGTTAACATTTGTGTTGGCTAGCATTTTTGGTGTATATTTATGATCCTAAGGCATTTCCAAACAAATCGTAAAGTGAAACATTTTTTTTATGTTTTGTGTTTATGGCGTCATCTTACAAACAGATGGAACACTGTTGAGCTTTTACGGTTGAACAGATTTTTTTCGTTTTAAAACATATGAATGACATTTTTTATCTTCAAAAATGCCATGGAATCAATAATAAATTGAAAAATATAAAAACATTTTTTTAAATTGCAATTTTCGATGAATTTCGAAAAATGACCATTATTTTTTTTTATTACTATAAATAATCAGTTCTGTGGGCAAACTTGGAGCTCTTTAGTTCCTCTTTCGAAAAATCATCGAAAAATAAAAATTTTACATTTAACGAGCAAAAAACAAACCGTGTTCCATCTTACAAGCCATTTTTTGAATTTGCAATTTTTGATGGATTTTGAAAATAGGCCATAACTTTTTTTTTTGATGAATATAAATAATCAGTTTCTTAAGCAAAGTTGGAGCCTATTAGTTCTTCTTTCGAAAGATGTCTTTGAATCCGCGTAAAATAAAAACTATACATGTTACGAGCAAAAAACGGATCGTGTTCTATCTTACAAGCCTTTCCTATATTAGTACACGACACTGAAAAAGTCAGCACGTTTTAGACAAAATACGCGGATCTGTCAAGATAAGCAATAAAGGTAGTTGAAATAAAATGGAAAAAAAACTAATCTTTCTTCTCATTTTCTAGTTACAGGTATTCCACTGAAGAGCGCACACTTTTCAGAATTCAGAGAATAGTAAGTCGATCCAACTTCACCAGAAAAGTTATGACCGTTGAAAGGCAGCATATTTTATCCAAAAAATAGCAAACTGCAGCAAACCCCCAGACATGCGTGGGATCCCTTGAGGAGGGTCTCGAATGATATATGGGCCTTAATCATTGTTGTTGCATCAGATAATATCTCCTGACCCTTCGTATACAGGAAGTTACTTTCTTCAGCAAAGTTGTTTAAAGGGTGTCCACGATGAAATTGCCACACTATGAAATTGCTCTAACTTTTTAACCGTTGGGTAGAATTTAATGTTTTAAAGTCCTGTGATCAAAACTCGCGGAAATGGAGTCGAAAGAACAGCTCGTGCGTAATAAAATCTTGCGCATTCATCACGAGAACAAGGATCTCTCGCATCGTTCCATCGCTAAAACGTTGGGAATCGTGAATTCCACGGTGTCGCGAGTGATTAAGCGGTTCGAGGAACGGTTGACCACCGATCGGAAGCCCAGAAGTGAAGGAAAAAGTATTCCGTACAACACCAAAAATCACAACCGCGTAGTTGGGGCATTCAATAGAAATCCGAACGCCTCCGTTCGGGATGTGGCTAAGAAGCTGCACCTAAGCCGAAGTTTTGTCCAGAAGGCCAAAACTAAGGCTGAACTTCGAACGTTCAAGGTACAAAAGGCCCCTAATCGCGACGAGAAGCAGAACAAGTCCGCCAAAACCCGTGCCAGGAAGTTGTACCTGAACATGCTGACGAAAGTTGAATGCTGCATCATGGACCACGAAACATATGTGATGGCCGACTTCAAACAGATCCCCGGCAACCTGTTTTTCACGGCCAAGGATTAGTTCAGCGTTCCGGAGCATGTCCGCACTCAGAAGATGTCCAAATTTGCGAAGAAATTCCTGGTTTGGCAAGCCATCTGCACGTGCGGGAAGCGGAGTGCACCTTTCGTGACCCAGGACACGATGAACGGACAGGTGTACATAAAAGAGTGCCTCCAGAAGCGGCTGCTTCCTCTCCTGAAGGCCCACAACGTCCCAACAATCTTCTGGCCGGATTTGGCCTCATGCCACTACTCCAAGGACGTGCTGAAGTGGTATGCGGACAATAAGGTCAATTTCGTGCCGAAAATGTTCAACCCTCCCAACACTCCGGAGCTCCGCCCCATCGAGAAGTACTGGGCGATTATGAAGCAGCACTTTCTTAAACGACCTAAGGTAGTGAAGACTGTCGAGGAACTGAAGAAAGTATGGGTTTACATGCAAAAAACGGTTGATTCACAGGTTGTGCAGAATCTTATGGCCGGGGTTAAGGCCAAGGTGCGGGGATTTGCGTATGGACTGTAAATAAAATACGAGTAAAATGGTAAAATTAACTTTAATAGTTATTAAATTAAGTTTAATAGTTATTATGTTTAATAGTTAATCCCTGAAAATTTGATGGCAATCGGATGAAAACTCGAATTTTGCGAATCAATTTTGTGTGTGGCAATTTCATCGTGGACACCCTTTAGTAGACCAAGGCATTTAGGATGGTAAACTTAAAAGTTCAGAATTATCTCATTACGCAGCGCTAGTATGCATTTCAACAAACTTTACAAGCTGTAAGCTTACTTTACAAGCTGTATCACAAAATCCTTGTCATATAGCATATAGTTGGCGTCCTGGACTAAGATGTTTGGCTGATTGAGGCCTTTCGGATGGTGTAGAAAATTGGTTCTGAACTCCTCCGCTACGTGGCGCTAGGGTTCATGTGAACTTTGGATATTACCTGTATTTTGAGAACTGGATCTTGTATAAATTTACTGTTTTCAGGAAAGTTTGTTGTAAAATTATGTGCTTCCAGAGCTTCTCAACAGTTCAGAATTATAACACTCCGTGGCGTTAGTATACAGGTAAACTAACTGTTTAATCTGGATCTCGAATTAATTGACATATGGCGTCATCGAAAATATATTTGAGGGGTCAGGTCTTTTAAATGGTGTACAACTGAGATCAAAATCCTTTCGCTACGTGGCGCTAGTGTTCATATGATTTTTGTAATATATGTTTTTCTTTTATATATCATAATCATGTATGGATTCATTGTTTTCAGGAAATTTATTCGGGTAACCATGGTCTTTTAGACGGTTGACAGTATTGTTCCAAATTATTTCACTACGTGGCGCTGATCTACGTTTGAACGATTTGATGATTGTTTATCGCCTGTGCAAAGACTGATAAACTCACCTGCATGATTACCTGCAAGAAGCTTATTACTCTCAATATGGTTATTTTTGGTACGATCTTCTGAAAAGTTATTCTTCGGGTTAGTCCTTCAGAGAAGTTCTTCACAAACTTTTGGGTAAATTCTTCAGAAAACTTCATGAAAGTTCTTCAGTGAACTTTTGGGAGCCTGTGCAGAAAACTTCATGAAAATTCTTCACTTTTCTTCATGGAAGATCTTCATTGAACTTCATGGAAATTGTTCAGAGAAGTTCATGGAACTTCTGCAAAAAAGTTCTGTTGTGAACTTCAGGGAAACTATGCAGAGAATTTTAGGGAAGCTCTGCAGATAATTTCAGGATAGTTCTGCAGAGAATTTCAGGAAAGTTCTTCAGAGAACTTTAGAAAAAATCTGCAGAGAGCTTCAGGGAAACTCTGTAGAGAACTTCAGGGAAAGAGAACTTCAGAGAACTCAGGGGAAAAAATTCAGATAACTTCAGGAAAAATCTCCACAGAACTTCAAGAAAGTTCTGCAGATAATTTCAGGGAAATTCTACAGAGAACTTCAGGGAAATTCTTCAGAGCACTTCAAAGAAGTTTTGCAAACAACTTCAGGGAAGTAACCATCTGCAGACAATTTCCGAAAAGTTCTTCAGAGAGCTACAGAAAACTTCTACAGATAATTTTAGGAAAGTTCTTCAGAGAACTACAGGGAATTCTGCAGAGAAATTCTGGGAAATTCTTCAGAGGACTTCAAGAAAGTTTTGCAGAGAACTTGAGGGAAGCTCTGCAGAGAACTTCAAGGAAGCTCTGCTTAGAACTTCAGAGAGTTTACTCAGAGAACTTCAGGGAAGCCCTTTGCAAGGACAACTTAGAGAACAACTAAGGGAATTTCTGCTCAAAGAACTTCAGTGAAGTCTCAGCAGAGAAAATCAGGTAAATCTTTTCCAGAGAGTTTCATGAAAGTTCTTCATATAACTTCAGGAAAGAACTGCAGAGAACTTGGAGAGTTAGCATTGCAGAGAATTTCAGGGAAAATTCTGTAGAAAAAACAACAAGGCAGTCTCATCAGAAAACTCAGAGTAGTTCTGCAGAAGAACTTAGGGAAAACAATTCAGATACACATTCAGGAAAGTTCTCCACCGAACTTCAGGAAAGTTCTGGCAGATAATTTCAGGGGAAATTCTGCAGAGAACTTCAGGGAAATACTTCAGAGCACTTCAAAGAAGTTTTGCAAACAACTTCAGGAAGTAAGCATCTGCAGACAATTACCAGAAAGTTCTTCAGAGAACTACAGGAAACTTCTGCAGATAATTTCAGGAAAGTTCTTCAGAGAACTACAGGGAATTCTGCAGAGAACTTCTGGAAATTCTTCAGAGGACTTCAAGAAAGTTTTGCAGAGAACTTGAGGAAGTTCTGCAGAGAATTTCAAGAAGCTCTGCTTAGAACTTCAGAGAGTTTACTCAGAGAACTTCAGGGAAGTTTTGCAGACAACTTAGAGAACAACTAAGGGAATTTCTTCAGAGAACTTCAGTGAAGTTTTGCAGAGAAAATCAGGTAAATT